>VSMD01062365.1:0-22699 GCA_008750895.1 Mirza zaza | reverse complement strand
CCCCGCCCCCCGGCCCCGGCCCCCCGGCCTCCCGGCCCCCCGGCCCCCCGGCCCCCCGGCCCCGGCCGGCGCTCACCCGGAACACGAAGTACTCCTTGACGCGGGCGCGGCGCGTGGGTTCGTGGACGCTGAGCGGCCACAGCGTCTGGCGGAGCGGCGTGCCCGCCCCCGGCAGACCCCCGCCCGGGCCGCCGCCCGCCCCCGCGTCCTCGCCGGCCGCCAGCAGCGCCGTGGGGCTCGTGCCCGCCGAGTCCACCGAGTCCCGCAGCTGCAGCATCGCCGTGCCCGCGCGGGTCGCCCTGTCGGCCGCGGTCTCCGAGCCCGACCCCGACGGCAGCCGTCGCCGCAGCCACCGCCCGGCCGCGCCTGGCCCCGCCCCGCCCCACGGGCCGCTGCGATTGGCTCCTCTCCACGGGCCCCGCCCCTGGATCCACCCCCGCCGGCGCCCGCTGGCCCTCGGGATTGGTTCTTCTCCTTCCATCCTGCGCGATTGGCTCCGCCCCGCCGCCCTTCACAATCGCGCCCGCCCCTCGCAGCGCCGGAAGTGGCCTCCGTGCGCAGGCCCGCTTCCTGTTTACAGAACGCAGAAGGGGCGGGGCTGAGGTCGGTTGCCAGGAAACGCGGAGGTGTGGAAGGAGCGGGCGCTGGGGTCAGAGCTCCTGGCCCGCCTGGAAGGGGGTGCCCACCCTGGAAGGGGCGACCGCCGCCCTTCACGTGGGTGCCCCCACACGCTCGCTGTGCCCAGTGTCCCCTTCCGCCCTCCGTAGCGCGGGCCGGGGGCGTGTGCATTGGGAACTGGAGCGAGTTAGGTGTGTGCAGGTCGGAGTGTGCAGGTCAGGTGCGTGTGCAGGTCGGAGTATGTGTGCAGGTGGGAGTCTGCATGTCGGGTGTGTGCAGGTGGGAGTGTGTGCAGGTCAGGTGCGTGTGCAGATCGGAGTATGTGTGCAGGTCAGACTGCAGGTCAGGTGTGTGCAGGTGGGAGTGTGTGCAGGTCAGGTGTGTGTGCAGGTCGGAGTATGTGTGCAGGTGGGAGTCTGCATGTCGGGTGTGTGCAGGTGGGAGTGTGTGCAGGTCAGGTGCGTGTGCAGATCGGAGTATGTGTGCAGGTCAGACTGCAGGTCAGGTGTGTGCAGGTGGGAGTGTGTGCAGGTCAGGTGTGTGTGCAGGTCGGAGTATGTGTGCAGGTGGGAGTCTGCATGTCGGGTGTGTGCAGGTGGGAGTGTGTGCAGGTCAGGTGCGTGTGCAGATCGGAGTATGTGTGCAGGTCAGACTGCAGGTCGGGTGTGTGCAGGTGGGAGTGTGTGCAGGTCAGGTGTGTGCAGGTGGGAGTGTGTGCAGGTCAGGTGCGTGTGCAGGTCAGAGTATGTGTGCAGGTCGGAGTGTGCATGTCGGTTGTGTGCAGGTTGGAGTGTGCATGTCAGGTGTGTGCAGGTGGGAGTGTGTGCAGGTCAGGTGCATGTACAGGTCGGAGTGTGTGTGCAGGTCAGAGTGCGTGTGCAGGTTGGGTGAGTGTGTGCAGGTTGAAGTGCGTGTGCAGGTCGGAGTGTGTGTGCAGGTTGAGCTATGTGTGCAGGTCAGAGTGTGTGTGCAGGTCAGGTGTGTGTGCAGGTTGAGGTGTGTGTGCAGGTCAGAGTGTGTGCAGATCCAGGTGTGTGTGCAGGTCCACCATGTGCAGGTCAGAGTGTGTGCAGGTCAAGGAGTGCATAGGTGTGTGTCCCCAACTGGTGCAGTGGTGGGCTGGGGTATCTGTGGGACAGTGTGCACCTCCTAGGAGCTGTCAGGAAAGTGCTTCCCCAGTGTCCTGGCAGTCACACGTTGACACACCGACAGCTCCTCTCCCTCCAGAGAGCACTTTGCCTGACCCACTGCTTCCAAACAAGGCAGTTGATGACGAACAACCATTTTAATGGTGGAGTTTAGGTGGATTTAGCTTTTTGCTCTGGGCCCATCGCTGTGCTAAACACAGACATGCACTGAGTTCTGGAAGCCACCTTAGGAAGTAGCCTTGTCACTACCGTGTGTGTCAGAAGGGGACACTGAGGCACAGGGTTGGTAACTTGCCAAGGTGACACTATCAAGGGTTTGAGATAAAATTCATTCTTGGCATGTCTCCTGGGCCCTGCTCTTGTCCTGGGGGTGCCACTAGAATGCCACCTGTGCTTCCTAGGAGAGTGATCTGCTCAGGAGCTACTCCAGGCCCTGGGCTTTGCCATCCCTGCCAGGGCCTCATTGCCATCCCCCTCAGCACTGCCCTGATGGGACCCGAAGGCTGTACATCGAGGACATTTTACAGGTTCTCAACCACTTGTTCACTTTTTTTTGAGACAAGGTCTCACTCTGTCACCCTGGGTAGAGGGCAATGGTGTCATCATAGCTCACTGCAACCTCAAACTCCTGGGCCCAAGCAATCCTCTTGCCTCAGCCTCCCAAGTAGCTGGGACCATAGCCACCACCACACCTAGCTAAGTTGTATATTTTTGTAGAGACGGGGTCTCCATCTTTCTCAGGCTGGTCTTGAACTCCTGGCCTCAAGCAATCCTCCCACCGTGGCCTCCCAGAGTGCTGGGATCACAGGCCTGAGCCACCATGCCTGGCCTTACTTGTCCACTTCTGAGTCCTGCTGTCTCTACCAGGCCATGTTGCCCTACCTCTGCTGTGTTCACCTCCAACACCTGGTTTAAAACTCACTTCCCCAGGAGACATTTTGCCATTCACCAGGGCTCACTCACTGTTCTTTGCTCTTCCATTCCGCGTGCGCTGGGTCATTCTGCTGTGTGTGTGTGTGTGTGTGTTACGAGCCGTATTTGTCCCGTATTTGCGGGAAGGTTTGTGGAGCTGGATATGAGTGGCATGTTGGGCCTTGTAGCCATTTTCACAGTCCCATTTACACTTCACAACAGCCCAGGGTGTGAACCCACTGTTGAGCACGTCCCACAGTGGAAGAAACAGGTCTGGAGAGTTGTGGTGTGTGTCTGGGGCCGCACAGCTGGCACAGCTATGGGATGAGAAGAGCCCCTCCTGGCCTGAGCAGACTTGGGCCCTGGTTTGTGGACAACGCCTGGGCAGCTGCTCACTGCTCTACTCAACAGAAACAGGAGGCTCTAAAATAGCACAGACGTTGACATAGCTTTAGTACTTTGCTTCCTGGAAACTAAGAGTGCCAAGTGAGTGTGCAAATGTACACAGCGGTACAGTGCCAAGTAAGTGTTCAAATGTGCTGCTAGACAGGGTGGGGCTGAGGACAGCTGCTGCTACCTTCTATGGACCATGGCCTGCCTGTGTCACCCCTGCTCTGAGACCTGCCCCCATGGGGGAGGAAACCTCTCTTCTCTGTTCTGCCCAGGCTGTGCTGGGTGGGCCTGGACTGGGGCTTCCTGAGGGGCCCCTGGGCCCACTGGGCTCTGGGTGTCTGTGTCCCTCTCCCGGGCCCCCTTCACTAAGGAGCAGGACTGGGGACCCAGCGACAGTGGCAGCTGTGAGTGTAGACCTGGGAGCCGGACCTCCTGGGTTTGATCCCAGTTCCTCTGCTCTTGTCCACACGGACTTGGACACTTCAGCTCTCTATGCCTCGGTCTCCTTGTCTGTTGGGTGTAGATATTATAAAGCCACCTTCCTGTGGCAGTCCGCAGGATGGCATGAGTCAACACCTGTGATGCGCCTAGCGTCCTGCCTGGTGCCCATTCAGAGCGGTCTCAGGGCCAGTTCTGAGTATGCTGTTCCTTGAGTATCTCCTAAGAGCTGGCATGCTGCACACTCTGCCATTGCCCCCAGCATGTGCATGGGTGGAGGCCAGTACTGCCCCCTTTAACCCAGGGGAAAACTGAGCCCCAGGGAGGTTGTCATTTTGCAAAGGTCACACGTATCAACAAAGGGCCAAGACTTTCACCTGGGACTTTCAGAGGCCAGAGACTGTGCCCCAGCCACCACCTGATGTCCCTGCACCAGTGGCTCCAGGGAGTGTCAGACACAGGGGAGAGCCTCTGCCTTGCCCGCACGCTCGCCGCTTGCTCCCACACGCCGACACGGTCTACTTATTTGCTGTGATGAGACGACGAGGGGAGAAGCCAGGCTTGGAGGCAACTTCAATCAAGGCCATCTCAGCAGGGCGGGGAGTCGGGGGAAGAGAGACGGGACAGCAGCGATGGAGGAAGCTCAGGGGGTGGCTTCAGGAGGTGTCTGGGACAGTTAGGGAAACGAAAGAGGTGCCCCACCAGGACAAGCTGACACCCAAGGGTTGATGGAAAAGCAATGGCCGGGCACGGTGGCTCACGCCTGTAATCCCAGCACTCTGGGAGGCCCAGGCGGGAGGATCACTTGAGCTCAGGAGCAGCCTGAGCAAGTGCAAGACCCCATCTCTATTAAAAATAGAAACAAATTAGCCGTACAACTAAAAATATATAGAAAAGTTATCCGGGCATGGTGGCGCATGCCTGTAGTCCCAGCTACTCGGGAGGCTGAGGCAGGAGGATTGCTTGAGCCCAGGAGTCTGAGGTTGCTGTGTCCCAGACAACAGAGTGAGACTCTGTCTCAAAAAAAAGATAAGCAGTGGCTTAAGATAAACACACAAAACACGGAAGGAGAACCACCCAGAAGGCCCCGAGGACACCGCAAGCTCGTCCTCGTCCGCAGTTGAGACGACTTGTAACCCTCCAGCTGTGCTACCGTGGCCTGCAGCTCACTTCACCACTAAAAGCCTCACCTAGAGAGAAATCTGTCATTAACGCAACACGGGTCGTATGATGATGCATGGTGGGTATGTCACGCATGCTCAATGTGTGGCCTGCACACACGCAGTGACATGGGGAAAACTCCACGTCATTCGATGAAAAGAAATTTAAGGCACCACAACAGGTAGGCCGCATGGATTCTACTCCTTGCAGAAGTCCCGTGCTGCCCCGGAGTGACCGCCCTGTGCGCGTAGCCTCCGATAAACTCATCTGTCCGCCAAGCTGGACTTGTCCGACTCATCCTTGGATCTCTCGTCACCATCTCAACTGGGAGGGAGGTTGCTCTACACCGTCTTGGGGTTTTCCTGAAACATGGGGGAGGCCCCGAGTTGTTTGTGGGCCAAGGTGTTGGGGACAGCCAGCCCCTGGGCCGAGTCTGCTCTGTGGGTCACAGCAGGGCCTGGCAGGGCCCGTGGGCTGTGCTCCGACTCACCCACGCGTGCGTGTGCGTGTGCATGTGGGTGTGGCAGCCCTTGATCCCTTCCCTGGCCTACCTGTCCCCTGCCCCCATGCGGAGGCAGGAAAAGCAGGAGCCCGGATCACAGGCTGTCATGAGGCTCCGATGAGCCGATGTGCCCAGTGAGGACCCGCCAAGGCCAGCGTCAGTGTTGGTACTGGAAACAGAACGTCTGTGCCCTGCGCGGCACGGCTCACGGAGGTGCCCACAGCCTGTGGAAGAGCACAGGCCGGGGGGAGGAGGGCTGAGGTCCAGGGGGCAGCTTTGGGCAGGGGGAGAGACCCCTCCGCTAGGGGACATGGTGAAGAGCCATGGGCCTGGGTGCAGACAGGTGAGGGGGGCTCAGGTGGGAGGGAAGGAGCAGCCCTGGGGTGGGGAGGGCGTGGGGGGTTTTGGTAAAGACGGACGGTTAGAACAGGGGTGAGAAACGGGCGGGGAGCTCATCCGGGACGGATGTGGGGGCACTCAGCAGCCAGAATCCCCCAGGGAGGTCTGCAGCGCAGCCTCCCACGCGACAGCTGGAGGGAGGGCAGAAACCAAGCCCGGCTGGGCTAGACGGGGCGGCTCTGGGTAGCTGTGGTCACTAAGGGAGAAAAGGGACACCAAGGTCCCACAGGGGGCTGCCCCACTAGCAGCAGACGGGCCGGGCCGCTGCAGTTGCACGGCGCCTGCAGAAGACTCGAAACCCCCAGGTCAGAGAGGAAAGACCACGGCTCGCGGGGAAGCGGCAGCTGAGTGTCCCCCAGCCCCGGTCCCCACAGGTGTGCCCCGATGGGTGCTGGCCCACAGCCAGTGTGTGACAGAGGGACCCTGGAGCCTGCGGGCATGGGTGGGCTCTGTCCCAGAGGGAGACGTCACCCCCACGAGGATGCCCCGTGCAGACACAGGCCTGAGAAGCAGCCAGGGGAGACAGCGTCAGGGCACACCCGGCAAGACCGGGGACAGCCACTGAGGAGGTCTTCCACCGTGGGGACCGTGGGCCAGGGCATCCAGTCTGGCTGGAGGTGACAGCAGACCCGATGGGGCTGGAGTGGACGGAGAACAGAGAGGGAGGAAGGACGGAGGGAGGCCCTCGGGGAGCCCAGCGGTGGTGGGAGGAGGATCTGACAGCGGGAGCTGTGGGCAGCGGGTGTGGGGGGCGGGGACAGGGGGAAGGGGGAAGGGAAAGCATGGGGGAGCGGGGGCTGGAGGGCGCAGCGCGGGGTGGTGGCCGTGGGACGGGCTGCCCCGGGAGGGGATGCAGGTCTCCCAGGAGGCGCCAGGCCCACTGACCAGTGGTGTGGGGAGCTACCCGGGCTTCCGAGCATCTGAGAGGCGGCAGGAGGGGCAGGTGGTCGGTGCGTATGAGACAAGGAGAGATGGCACTCACGGTGGGCTGCCATGGCAATGCACCCAAAACCATCTGGTTTAAGGCAACAGAAGTTCATTCTCTTGCAGCTCTGGGGGCCAGAAGTCCAAAATCAAGGTGCGGGCCGGGCCGGCTCCCTCGGACACCTCCGGGGTAGCCTCTTCCCCTCCGAGACCAGCTTCTGACGTCTGACAGCAACGCCGGCGCCCCTAGGCGGGTAGATGCGTCGCTCTGATCTCTGCCTCCCCCTTCACCGCTGTCTCCTCCTCCCGGGTCTCTGTTTCTTTTTACAAGGACGCCAGTCGTTGGATGCGGGCCCACCTCCAAGACCCTATTTCCCACTAAGGCCACATTCACAAGCACTGGGGTTAAGGCTTGCACGTACCTTTTCGGGGGACACAGTTCCACCCGTGACAGATGGGTCGTCCATGTGCAGACAGGAGCAAGCTCCAGCCGGGAGGGCCGCACTCCGTGCTCACGCTGGTCCAGGGCAGGGCGGAGGCCTGTGATGGGGTCTGGCTGTGCGGTCCCGGGAGGGAGCCCGGGCATCTTTGACTTCTTGGGGCTCTAACGAGGCAGTGAGCTTCCTGGCCGGCAGGTGGCAGCACCGCCCACTTGCGGCCACCCGATCAGACATGTGGCATGTCCCTAAGCCCCAGAGGACATCATTACTTGCCTTCCCGCTACTGCAGTTGCAGCTGGGACGTTCTGCGTGTTGTGCGTTAGCATTTTACAAAGTCAGTGGGCTCCACTTTTGACCTGTGTCTCTGGTGGCCGTGTGGGTCAGGGGGCCACGTAGGTGCCAAAATGGAGCCCCAGGCAGGCCCCCAGCGCTGCCGGGTCCTGGAGGTGCCCACACCAGCGCCCACTCGGAGCCCTCGCAGGGCGCGGAGGGTATTCCCGCTCCAGGGTGGGAGCTCACCTCCCGACACAGCCGTGGGAGGTGCCGGCCTCTCCCTGTTCCCGGCCTCTCCCTCCTCCACGGAGCCGGTTAGGGCTCCAGGGCCCAGGGCTGCATGCCGGGCTCCCTGCTCGCTGTCCTGAGCGCCCAGAGGTCATACAGCGAGTCACAACAGAGCAGAGGCCACTCACACAAAGCAACGGTCTTCCCTGACGACAGGGTGTGGGCCTTGCAGATGCAGGGGCGGCCTTCCAGCAAAACTCAAGTCAGGAGAGACCAGGGCCTCGCTCTGTCACCTGGGCTGGAGTGCTGTGGTGTCATCGTAGCTCACTGCAGCCTCACACTCCTGGGCTCAAGCAATCCTCCTTCCTCAGCCTCCCAAAGTCCCAGGATTACAGGCATGTGCCACCATTCCTGGCCAAGACTGAGCTGTTTTGATAACTTTCTACACGTCCTGCCGCCGAGCAGGGGATGGTTTTGCTCTGCCTCCCACCTGCCACTCGCCTCGTTGGGCCCGGGGGCCGAGGTGGTCTCTCTGCCACCAGCCGGCCGCAGCAGTGTCCGTATGCTCCAGCGGGAAGGGCCGGCCTCAAAAAATGGGCTTCCCTTGGTTGATTGGGAGCTGGGAGGAGGCTGTGGGACGTCAGGTTAAGTTTGGGGACCAGGAGAGCTTGGCAAGGGTACTGTCCGAGACTGGGGCGGCAGTCCTGGTTGGCATGGCAGGAGGGGCGAGGGTGGGCACACATCTCTGAGACGTGCCGGGGCTGCACGGCATCAGCTTGTCCCCGGGAGAGCTCCGCGCCCCCAGGCTCAGCTCCGGCAGAGCCCCTGTCTGCGCCTGCACATGGACGCTGCAGACACAGCCCGTGAGGCGCTGTCCCCCGCCCCCCGGGCAGGGCGCCTCCCCTGCGCTGCCACCTCCTGTCTGGGCCGGGGGCTCCCTGAGGACAGGCAGGTGTGACCTGCTCCTTCCCAGCTCACAGGACTTTCCTGTGGCTGTCGTGGCAGATGGCCACAGGTGGAATGGCTAAAACCAGTGGCTAAAAACAGAAACTGATCCCCCCACATTCCTGAGACCAGAAGTGTGGGATCACGGTGCCAGCTGGGTTGGTTCCTTCTGGAAGCTCCCAGGGAGAATCTGTCCCAGGCCTTTCTCCCAGTTTCTGGTGGCTCCTGGCAATCCTTGACACTCCTCCCCTGGGGACACATCACCACGACCCCTGGTCCACCTGCACACAGCCTGCCCCCAAATCTCCCACCTGCACACAGCCTGCCCCCAAATCTCCCTCCCATACTTCATTATGTCTGCAAAGACCCTTTCTCCAAATAAGTTCACATTCACAGGTACCGGGGGTTAGGACAGGGACATGTTTCTTTGGGGGACCCTCTTCAACCCATACATGGCTGTGTCCCCAACACCTGGCACTGCTGTGCAGAATGTTCCTGCTCTCAGGGGTGCAGGTGAGGTAAAGCACCTTCACGCTGTCCTTGGTGTTGTGACGGGGTGCAGGGCACGGCTGGGGGGACAAGTGAAGGCCTGCATGTTTAGCTGTCACTTGGTCACAAGATCCGGGAGGTTGCTGGTGTAAATGCGGAGCAGGAACCAGCTTCCAAGGCCGCTGTGCTGTGCCCACTGCACCCACCAGGTCCCCGAGGCACGGGAAGGTGTAGGGAGGTCACCTAGGCCAGCGGCCGGGCAGGACGGGCTGGGCTGTGACCCAGGTCACGCTCCAGGCTGTGTCACACAGCCCATTTTGAGTTTGCCATAGATGGGTCCTTTCGTCTTAGTTTCTCTTCTGGGGCAAATCTGGAGGTTTAGAATGAACTTCAGGCTGAGCACAGTGGCTCATGCCGGTAATCCTAGCACTCTGAGAGGCCGAGGTGGGCGGATCGTTCAAGGTCAGGAGTTTGAAACCAGCCTGAGCAAGAGCTAGACCCCTGAGTAGAGCTAGTCTCTACTAAAAATAGAAAGAAAATAATTGGCCAACTAAAAATATATATACATAAAATTAGCCGGGCATGGTGGCGCATGCCTGTAGTCCCAGCTACGCGGGAGGCTGAGGCAGGAGGATAGCTTGAGCCCAGGAGTCTGAGGTTGCTGTGAGCTAGGCTGATGCCACGGCACTCACTCTAGCCTGGGCAACAGAGTGAGACTCTGTCTCTAAATAAATAAATAAAAGAAAGAAAGAGAGAAAACTTAGAATGAACTTCAGCCACTGAAGCCTTCTCGAGGAACCACTTAGGACTTTGGTGCTGGGTTCAGGTGCGATCGGTGCTTTGCTGTCCCTGGAACACCTGTCCCTGCTATCGCACGCAGGGCGATGCTGGAGTTTAGCGTCATCCCACAGTGGCGCGTGGCAGGAGTCGGCGAGGTGCCACCGTGCGGAGTGACCGCAAAGGCTGCCGTGGGCCCCGTGCACCGAGGGGCTGAAGACACCTTCCGCGTTCATTCGTTCGCTCCGACTCCTGACTGGACAAGTGTCTGTAAAAATTCAGACACGATGCTGGATTTTTTTCTTGGATTGACAGACAGACCTGTTGGTTCAGGGAGTTTCAAAGGATGTTTTGAATTCCTGTCTGTGGGGTCCTCCTCCCCCCTCAGAGGGGTCCGAGTGGGCTGGACGGGAGGCCGCCTAGCAGCCCGAGCCCTGGGGGTGGGTGCAGTGTGCTTTGTGCATCAGCGCCGGGAATTACCCGCCAAGCCCGCGGTTTGGGTCCTCTTCCCCACACGTGGCTTCCTTCAGTCCAAAGGCGGTTTTTTTGTTTTGTTTTGTTTTGTTTTTTTGAGACAGAGTCTCGCTTTATTGCCCAGGCTAGAGTGAGTGCCGTGGCGTCAGCCTAGCTCACAGCAACCTCAAACTCCTGGGCTCAAGGGATCCTTCTGCTTCAGCCTCCCAGGTAGCTGGGACTACAGGCATGTGCCACCATGCCCGGCTAATTTTTTCTATATATATTAGTTGGCCAATTAATTTCTATTTATAGTAGAGATGGGGTCTCGCTCTTGCTCAGGCTGGTCTCGAACTCCTGAGCTCAAACGATCCGCCCACCTCGGCCTCCCAGAGAGCTAGGATTACAGGCTTGAGCCACCGCGCCCGGCCCCAAAGGCTATTTTTATTATCTTCGACAGAGAACGAGAGGAGAACATTGAAAAGTAGTGTCTTTTAATAATGCTTTTCAGGTGAGCTAGGGTGATCGTTTGCCGGGTGTAAAAGTGGAAGCGTGTCTGCTCCTCACGTCTGTTTGGGGTTCGGCTCCCAACCGAGTTGATTCCGAGTGTGACCCAGGAGTGGCGATCCGGGTGTCCTGCAGGGCCAGATGAAGAAGAGACGGAGGGCCTGAGACCCCTGGACAGGGAGGTGTGTGCGGTGTGGGGGCCACGGCTCCCCCGACAGGCACCACGGCTGGGGGCCTCTTCCAGGCCTGGGTGTGGGCGTCATACATTAGGGGTCCGATGCCCCACGAATACTCAGGATTATGACGACCAGATCGTGTCTGTACCTTGGAAGAGGAGTCAGCAAGTCCTAAAGATGGAATCAGGATGTTCGGCTACAGTTTCGCTCAAGGCTTTTGGGATGGGAACTGGGGCTGGGACCAGAATCCGAGGTGGGCCACAGGCCTGTCCTGAGCTGCAGCTGTCACCAACGGGCATCTAAAGCCACGGGATGGTGCCACTTGGGAAGAAGACAATGCTGAGGCCCGATGGGCCTGGTGTGGGGGCACGAGGGGCTATGCCCCCCTCTCTCCTGCCGCTCCTTCTGCCGGTCGGAAAGCGCGCCTCCTGCTAGGGTCCCTTCCCTTCCCGAAGTGTGTTTCCCGTGAGGATGCCAGTGCCTCTGAAACTAACGCATATGTTTAAGGCGACTGCAATTAAAAGTCCAATGCAACTTTGAAGGAACTGGGTAAAGTGACCGCAGAGCTCCTTTGCAAGAAACGATGGCTGAGAACCACCCACGTAATTGGTGTATGGGGGAGCAGGAGTGCTGGGGAGGCCCTTGTGCGGTCACCGAAGCGTGGTGTTAGCACGGGGTGCCATCGCAATCACCATGCAGGTGCTTCCGTCCTGCTCCAGCGGTGCAAGGAAAACAGCGAAAACTATGTGGGGCTGAAGAACTGGAACCGGTGGGGACACCCGGAGACAGATCCCATTTGGGACTAGCTCGGTTGAAATGCTGTCTCACAGCAGGGGAAGCAGGTTGGCCGTGAACCTGAACAGCCGGCTGCTAACTAGTCAGATCCTCCCTAACGGCACACAGCAGGGTGAATTCTGTATGAAATAAATAAATGCCAAAAATTCAGTAAACAAGAAAGAATAAAACATTAGAGAACTCTCTAAGCTAAGTGCTCATTATGAAAATGGACAAAGATGGATAGCTCTTAGAGAATATTTACTATGCTGTTTAGTTTGATTACTGCAAAAGGAAACTTGTTTATTGTGAGCTAAACCCACATGTAGAAGTGTATTGAACAACACGTTCGTACTGTCGGATTGCTTTTTTCAAATATGAAGTCTAAGCACCCTCTTCCGTGGCTGGTCGGTCACGTGTGCAAAAAGACACACTTCCCATTTAGATGCCTGGCTCTTGCTCCTGGCCTTGGGTGCCAGGCTGGGCAGAGGTGATGGGCTTCGGGGTGCAGGGGGTGAGATTTAGGGCCTGCCCACCTGCACCTGCCTGTGTGAGGGGCTTTGCCTGTGTGAGGGGTTTCACCTGCCCACACCTGCGCCTGGGTCACAGGCTCTGCGTGTGGCTGAAGGGAAGACCATGGACCGCCCCAGTGGACGGTGTGGGGGAGGCTGTGCATGCCTGAGGGACAGAACAGGTGTCCTATGCCACAGTGACCTCCTGCAGGAAGCACCCGTGCTCTTCTGCCTGCTCTCGCGCCCCGCACCTGCCTAGAACTCTTCACCCAGCAGCTGGTCTCAGTACCCGGCACAGACGGGCTCATGGAGGTAGGACCCTGTGAGTCTGGTAAAGCTCGTACCTCAGGGGCCCTTAAGGTGGAGGCTCGGGTGAGGCCCAGAAATGCACACACTGGGACACGTAGTTTTGTAAAATTAGCACAATCGCTTACTTTGTGCTGCTTTTCGTCCAGAGGGCCCCCTGATTCTATGTCTCACGCAAAAACCTGAATCCTCCCCTGGCCAGAGACTGCCTTTCCAATCCACAGGGTCCATCCAAATTCTTTCCTTCTTCCTCCGATAAGCTGGAGAGTTTTCTGAAACAATGAGTCATCCGGGGCAGGATGGAGTTCAGCAGAGCAGGGTGGACTGTTTGAAGGTGCTAATCCAGTCACTCCGTGCACACTTGCGGGCTCTGGAAGAGGAAGGATAAGACGTGGAGATGGGAAACCGGTGCGCGGTGCTCGGGGCTCACAGATCTGCACGAACGCCGGCAGGACGGTCCCGCGAGGAGGAGGGGGTGGGAGGTTCTCTGGGGAGGCCAGTGCTTCAGGGAGGAGAGTGGGCCTGGAGTCTCAGCGTGGGCCGGGCCCTGCGCCCTGATTCCAAGGAAAGGCGGGCAGTAGAGTTTGGAGCTTCAGCACGCCAGGCGCCAGCCTGGGTTTGGCGTTCCAGGTGACCCCGCGGGACGCCTGGCTGGTCTGTGCCCTTCAGGGTTGCCCCTGACTCACGAGCAGCGCAGTGCAGGGCTAAGCAGAGGCCCCGAGGCAGGCCCCGTGCTCAGTCCCAGATCTGCAGTTTACAAGTGGGGTGACCTGGGGTGCCCCCCCCATAAAGCAGGAATAATGCAGACTGGCCTGACAGGGAGCTTCCCCTAAAATGACTGTGACCCTCCAGACAGGGTGGAGGGCACAGGTAGCTTGTGTGTCTTGGAGGGGTGCCCTGTGGCATCGGGACACTTCTCAAGCCCCTCCCAGCCAGGGGCTCCCTCCAGTGCTGTTGGGAGCAGGAGATCCTGAGCCTCCCCCGCTCAGGCCCTGTGCAGTGACAGGGAGTGGGGCGTGGGGGGCTGATGGCCGGGGCAGGCAGGGGCTCCCCTCCACGTGGCTAATGCAGGCCTGGCTCCTGGCCCCCATCTGGTCCCACCTGGACTGGGCCTCCCTCTGTGCTTCCAGAAAGGCTACTTCTGAGTGGCTGGTGAGGACCCCAGGGACCCCTCGTCCAGCCCCTGGACCAGACCTGGCCCTGCCCTGGAGCAAGTCAGGCTTCTGAGCAAGGAGGCTTGTCCAGACACTCGCCCTTGCTGGTGCCTCTGGGCCTGCAGGGCACCCCTCCCCAGTCTGCAGCCCGTGGGACCCCCACACCCACCCACTCCAGGCCGCTGTGCAACAACACTCTGCACAGAAATAAAAACAAAAATGCCCGGGAGGTGGTTGAGGACCAGCAATGTTGGGGGGCTGCAGAGGCTATCCGCCCTCTTCCCCAAACCCGCCCCCCAGCCCGGCCCAGGGAGGGAGGGAGGGAGGGAGGGAGGGAGGGGAGGATGAGGTGCCAGGGGTGAGGGTGGACGAGCCCAGGCTGGCTTCTCTGTGGGACTTGAGAAGGAAAGCTGAGGACTGTCCCCCAGGTCCAGGACTGGGGTGCGTCCCGCTGAGAGCTGCGCGTTAGGGGTGCTCGGAACATGTTCCTGGCACTCGGCCCCGCCTGGGTTGGTCGCTTGAGTTGGTCGGGACTTGGGACTTTCAGCCTGAAATGAGCCGTCCTCGCAGGGGTCTGGAGGAGGGGGTGGACACAGGGAAGGTGGTGGGTGGGGCCGGGAGCCGGGGCGGGGCTGGAAGCGGGGGCCTTAGCTGGAGTGCGGAGTCTGGACGCGACCGGAGAGGAGATGGGGGCGGGGCGCTGCGGGGAGGGGGCGGGGCCAAAGGGGTGCCGGGGGCGGGGCCTGGGCTGGGGTCCAGGCTGGGGGCGTGCCGGGGGCGGGGCGGCCTTTCCAGCTCTCCGCGCTCACCGCCCCAGGCGAGTGTCCCGCGGGCTGGAGCCGGGAGCGCAGGTCTCGGCTGTGCCACTTCGGGCGCAGGCGGGAGGCCCGGCCCTCCGCACCTGCAGCGATCTCGGGCACCTGTGGCTGCGCCCTGTGCGACTCCCGGCCATGGCGCGCGAGGAGGCGGAGGCTCCGAGGGGCCGCCGGGGCCGCCTGTGAGCCGGGGCCGGAGCAGGGACCCGGCGCGGGGCCGCGCGCGATGCCTGTCCGAGCGGAGGCGAAGGCGGCGGCGGGGCGCGCGGTGGCCCTGGCGCTGCTGCTGCTGCTGCTGCTGCTCCCCGCCGTGCCGGCCCGCGCGCCGCTGCCCCCGCTGCAGCCCGGCATGTGAGTAGGGGACCTGGGAGGGCTCGGCAGGGCGTGGAGTCCCCGGCCCCTGGGCGGCCCACCGGGACCCGGCTCAAGGCTTTGTCCCCTGGAGCCCAGAACAATGGGCTCTTTGCTTTAACTGGGGAGGGGGTGGCTGAGACACAGGGTTCCAGGGTTGGGTCTGGGGCCCTTCTGTGGCGGGCGGGGCCCCTGGCCCCCTCGCCCCCTCCTCTGCTCTGCGATGTGGGTGGGTCTTGCAGGCTCGGGCAGATGCTGTACTTCGGGAGAGGTGAGGAATCTGGGCCCCTTTCCGGGCAGGGTCCCGCTCCGGAGCCGGCTCGGAGGAGGCTGAGCGAGCAGCGTGTTCCTCTTCCCTCCCGAGCCTGCCGGGGTCTGGGGGCCTTCGCAGGGCGGGCTGCGCCCAGACGAGGAGCAGGACGGAGTTGGCCCGTGTGTTCCACACGTGTGCTCTGGGCTGTGGGAGAGGGAATTCGGTGCCAGAATGGGCAGGAAGAGAGGGTCAGGGCGCCAGCCGAGATGAATTTAGTTTTGAAAGATGATTCCCCAGTGGGGCCGGTTAGCGGTCTCTCTCAAACAGCAAACCAGTCCTGTGTTGTCTCAAAGGAAAGCTGGAGTGGAGGAGGAGGAGGAGTGGGGAGCCTGCCGGTGTGGCGGGGGCCTGGGGCCTGCAGAGCGTGCAAAGGCCCTGGCAGGGCCTCCTGTCTGACAGCCCCGCCCCCACTGGGGCCCACCGCAGGGGTTCTCAGCCCCTCCTGTCCAGCACTGCCCCAAAGGACCTGGCGCTGAAGGGCCCCAGCCACCTACCTGCCGTGCAGGACAGAGCTGCAGCTCCCTGGCGGCTGAGAGGACAAGCTTCCACATAGAGCTGACGGGGGGAGTCTGCACCTCCAGGACCCCCACTCTGGGTCTCACTGT
This sequence comes from Mirza zaza, assembly GCA_008750895.1. NCBI lineage: Eukaryota > Metazoa > Chordata > Mammalia > Primates > Cheirogaleidae > Mirza > Mirza zaza. The sequence continues at coordinate 7,086 of VSMD01062365.1, read as the reverse complement.
CCTCCAAGAAGGAAGATTTCCTTGTGGCCTCTTCAAAGGAGTGCCGTCCCTGGCTTGGGGCCTTTGCCTCCAGCAATGTGAGCAGCTGAGTCTTGACTCCGTGTGACTTCTCCGGGGCATTCCTCTGCCCTGCTATCCCAAGGAGTTTGTTGGAGGGCACTGCAGCTCAGAAGGGACACTGTTGGCTTCCAGGGGCACAGGCACCCCGGAGTCCGGGGGTGGGCAGATGCCCAGCAGAGGTGGATGGACGCCTCTGCCCACAGTGCGCTGTGGAAGCCAAAGGCCCTTCCCGGCCCCTACCCAGCTGGCCCAGCTGCCAGGGCCTCCAAAAGTGGAGCCGGCGGTCTGTTTTCCTATGTTCTGCCTGTGCACCTGCGGCCCCGGGACGCCCTTAGGGAACCAGCGGGAATGGATGGCATGAGAATGTCGTCTCTCCCTGCTTTCCCCAAAGCCTCGCTGCCCTCCTTTCTGCCTGCCCTTCACGGCCTGGGCCCCTCCTGGGTGTCCCCCCATGCAGTGAAGTGGCGGCTGCCAGTCTGGGGCTGTGCCCTTAGGTCTTGGCTCACGGTGTAGCCACCCGGGGCCTCTATTCTGTAGGGCCCACGCGTGTGAGTCTGAGTTCCACAGCAGCTGCAGGTGCACCGTCCACAGACCTTTTGTCTCGTGAACAAGCCCCTGGCACGTGCCTGGACACGCAGTAGGGCGGCAGTGGGCAGCGGCTGTTCTGAGCAGGGGGGAGGTGGCACCGTGGGCGGGAGACGTGCCAGAGTTGCTTTTGCCCCCCTCACCCCAGAGGAGCAGGCGAGGGTCCTGGGACGTGCTTGGCCCTTGTGGGTCCTGTCCACCCTGCCCTTCCAGAGAGAGCCGATGAGCCAGCAGGGCCAGGCTCGGGGCAGCCGCACCCCTGCTGGCGGGTTTCCTGAACCGTTAGCTGCTGAGTTTAAACAGTGCTGACCCCCTGTGAGTGCTAGAAGTCGCCGGCCTCTGCGGGAGGCTGGGGGTGTGGTGGGGGGGCGTCCCGCTGACTCGCAGCCCAGACGCCCCAGGACCTTCATGAATCCGCCAGGGCGGCGCGGATGGTTCTTTGGCCCTCGCTGGCGGAGCGCGTGTCCGGATTCAGCGCTGTCCCTGGAGCAGGCAAAGCGTATCCGTCTATTTATTTTTGCCTCCGAAGTGAATTTCTGCTGCCGTTGGAAGAATGGCTTGTCTTTCTGTCCTGGGGCCTGGGCCCTCTGCTGACCACATGCGGGCCCGGCCCAAGGCAGCTGGCCGGGCTTCCAGGAGCGGGTCTGGGACAGGGAGACAGATTGCCCATGTGCTGACGCACCGACTTGCCGGGCTCGGGCGTTTTGGAGGAGATTTGTCTGCTTCATGGCGCTGAGCTTGCGGCTATGCTGAGAAACGGCCTGGGCTTTGCGATCAGCAAATATTATGGAGGGCTCCCCCCATCCCAGGGCAGGCCGGGCCCTCCACATTCAAGTCCTGTCTTGCAAGTAGCTCTGTGGACCCACTGGCCCGAGGGCTGAAACGGCCCATTTCTGTGAGCCTGCGGCATCCTCTGGGGCCTTCAGAGGCTGCTGGACCACGCCAGGGAGTCAGAGAGTGGAACTGTGCTTTGAGTGGCCATAGGCAGCCGTCCTGAGGCTCCCCTTTGGGCAGGGCCCTGCGACCTGCCTGTCCTGGGTGTCAAGGCTGCCAGGTGCAGGGGAGGGGCAGGAGTCCCCACCAAAGCCAGCTGCTGCGTTGGGTGCAGGGTGTGTGCGCAGTGCTGCAGGCGAAGTCTCCTACAGTGGGAGTCACCGAGGGTCTGGAGTCACAGCCACAGCGTCCGGGGGGCCCCAGGGCAGGAACTGGGCTCCCCCATGCTGGCTGTGCCCAGGCATGGATGTTTGGAGGCAATCCTGGGGGTAAAAGTGGAGTCTTTAAAAGCAAACGTGGGGGAGACCATCCTGAGCAAACCGCCCTTGTCCCCGCGGTGTGTCCCAGGCTGTCATCAGCCAGGCTTGGGAGCCAGTGAGGCTGGCTGCCCCCGGTCCTGGGTCCTCCTCACCCTGGGCCCCCGCCACTGGGGCCCGGGATAACTGCCCACCCTCCAACAGCCCAGCTCTGCAGGGAGCAGATGGCCCAACAGCGGGGACGAGTCCCCCTCTGGCCACGCTGGGTCCACTTGGTGGTTTGGGCATTGTCATTCATCCCCTGGCTGGGGAGCAGGATCCCCGCAAGGGACAGATCGGCCTGAGACTGTGACTCTGCCAGAGATTGGGGAAGTATCTTACTGGGTTCTCCTGGACTTACGTGGGGCTGTGGTCAGGTTTCTTTTTGTTCCCTGCTCTGCCCGCCCTCCCCCCAGCACACCCCTCCATCTTCCCACATGGGAAGGCTGCTATGGCGATGCTTCGAGTCTGACAGTCGTTCCAGCGCTCACCCTCCTCCCGGGATGATCTGCCAATGTCGCTGGGCTCAGGCAAGAGCCGTGGGGGGCTGAGTCTGCCCAGGAGCCGTTAGCAGGGACGTGGGGAGATGGGGCAGCCGTGCCTGGTTCGCTGAGGTCCACGCTGACTGTGTTTGCAGCCAGAGGTCCCCTGGGCATAGCAGGGGTGCTCGTGCTCTGGGGAGAGCCGTGGTGGGGGAGGAGCTCCCGGGGACATGCAGGGCGGGCCAGGCGGGCAGGGCCCAGAGAGTGACCGGAGAGAATGTGCCGGAAAGGCCTCGGGGCAGGCCCGGGTGGGATGTGCAAGGGGTCTTAATAAGTCCTTTCGCACTGTCATCTCACGGGGTAGTGGCAGCCGAGGTCACTGAGGTTTGAGGACAGACAAGGAGGCCCTTTGGGGAGGGCCCCCAGCCCTGCCCCATCTCCTGCCATGTCCTGACAGGGCCGAGGGCCGGGTGGGACGTTCCTCCTCCCGCCGGCCCTGCGGCTGGACCACTGCCGGCTCCTCTGCCTCCTGCAGCGCCCACTCCCCTGAGACCACGAAGCCCTGCGCCTGGTGGCAGCGCCCTGAGTCCCGAGCTGGGGTCAGCAGGAGGGAACGGCCATAACCCTCGGGTGGGGGATATGGGGCCCGTGTCAGCTCCTGACAGGTGTGGCCTCCTCGTGGGCGCCTGGGAGCCCTGGAGGCCTGTGCTGTGCTCATGCCTCATGCATGCCAGGTGCTGGCCTGGGGCTCAGAGAGGGCCGGGGGCTCCTTCCCAGCCCTGGCGTGGCTGTCGAAAGCCCCAGCACATGGCTCGCTGGGCGGCTGCCAGACTTAGGGGCTGAAGCCCTGGAGCCCGGAAGCTCGGGGTCTCACTCCGCTCCCTCTCCACTCTTCAGGGCGAGGAGTGGCCCGCGCTTGCCCAGGGGCTCCCCTGGTGAGTGCGTTGCAAGGCACAGGTGTGGGCTAAAGCGTTCAGAGCAAAAGCGAGCAACACCTGTAGCCATTCGTCTGGGCCCAGTGTGGATTCACAAAGGCTCCTCTTCTCTGAGCAGATACATGGCCATTTTGCCGCTGGGTCCCTGCGCCGACAGCAGCCCCGGCCCTCACCTCCCAGGGCTTACTCAGCCCCTACAGCAGCCTGGCCGGGTCGGTCCTCGTTCCACAGGAGTGGAAACCGAGGCAGAGGTTCCCTGACCTGCCACCTTGCAGACGGCGACTGGGGAGGGAGGTTCAAGCCCAGGCTCTGGCACCAGGGAACTTGCTGCCAACTCTAGCCCAGAGGTTCTTGAACTTGAGGGCTCATCAGAATCCCCCCTCAGGTTTGCTAAAAACAAGTCACTGTTGAGTCCCTGTGCAAGGCTGGGTCCCACCACCAGAGTTCCAGCTTCACCAGGTCCGGGGCGGGGCCCAAGAATATGCATTTCTGACAAGTTCCTGGGAAAGGCTGCTGGTTCTGGCCTGGGGGCCCCTCTTTGAGAACCACTGCAGGATGCTATGCGGCCACACAGCCTGTCGCCTGGGGGCTGGAGGGATCTGTCATGTGCTTTTTGATTTTCAGGGGGACAGTACATCTGTCAGTGGGAGGGAGACGGAGCATGCCAGGACGGGGTCTACACAAAGCTGTGTGCACGGCGGCCTAGGGGCGGGAAGCCGCCTGGGGTGTGGCAGCAGGCGCCGACTGCCGCCCTGGGGTGAACGGCGCTCTGAGGTCGGCTCCTGGAACCCAGAGTGAGTGGGGCTCCTGGAACCCAGAGTGAGTGGAGCTCGGGCCTGGGGTGGGAGGCAGCCCCCAACCACCTCAGACCCCCCAGGAGGGACAAATCCCCCAGCTTCGCTCCCCTCCTAGCCCCCAGCTCCTGCTGCCCTCCATTGGCCACCCAGCCAGCAGCCGGAGGGTGGTGTGTGTGTGCATGCACGTGTGTGTATATATGTGTAAGTGTGCATGTGTATGCGTGTGCACGTGTGTGCATGTGTGTACATGTGCATGTATGTGCACGTGTGCAGGTGTTTATGTGTGTGCATGTGTATGCATGTGCAGGTGTCTGCATGTCTATGTGTACATGTGTGTATGCATGCGTATGTATGCGTATGCCTTGTACATGTAGGTGTACACGTGTGCACATATGTGCACTTGTGCAGGTGTGTGTATGTATATGTGTGTGCGCATGTGTGTGTTGCAGGATGTAATCCACAGAGGTCAGCCTCCTGGGCACAGAGCAGGGTGGGGGAGGGGAGAGTGGCCCCGGGGGTCCGTGGCACCATCCGTCCGTGCTGTAGCCTGGGGTCAGGAATAAGGCCAGGAAGGGTGGAAGCAGGGACCCTCAGGCCAGAGCCCAGCCCCAGGAAGGCTGAGGAGGCCCTTCCAGGGGACGAGACCCTCTGTCCATGACCCACCTTCCTGCCCTGCCCCCTCCCTAAATTCTCACCCTGGGATCTTAGGCCCCTGGGGAAGGCAGATCTTAGGCCCCCGGCCCTCTCTGAGCCCCAGGCCAGCACCTGGCATGCATGAGGCATGAGCACAGCACAGGCCTCCAGGGCTCCCAGGCGCCCACGAGGAGGCCACACCTGTCAGGAGCTGACACGGGCCCCATGTCCCCCACCCGAGGGTCATGGCCGTTCCCTCCTGCTGACCCCAGCTCGGGACACAGGGGTGGCCTTTAGTCCTGGCTCCACTTCTCAGTAGCTGGTGACTTAGAGTGGACCAAGAGGGCTCACTGTCATCTCCTCCCTGGGGAGTTGGGGGGATTTGACGATCTAATGTCCAGAAAGGACCTGGTGCTGGGCACCAAGGAGACTCTTCTGAGCTGAGTTGCCTCTTCCCCCTCCCTCCTTGTTAGAAATGGGTGGGCTCTTGGAAGTGCCTGGTGCAGGAAGAGGCAACTGCGGAGCCTTTCTGGCCCCCCCCTGGGAGGGCACAGCCACATCCCTCCTGCCCAAGTGGCTGTGGAGGCTGTCACGGGTCCCGTCAAGGAGTTCACGGGGAGCCTGACCCCGCTTACCAGGCGGCTCTGCCCTGCCCTGTGCCCTGAGGCCCTCACTCTGTAGCCACCTGGACTCAGCTCCAGGGATGAACGCTGCCTCCGCTGGGGATGGGAAGTTTGTGAAGCTGTGGGAGGGGCCAGGGCAGGACTTTGGGCGTAGGAGGTCTCTGGCAGGACATGTTCAGCAGCAGCCCTGGCCTCCCTTGGACCTGACTGGGGCCCTGGAGCTGGCCTCTGATCCTGGCCGCCATCTGTCCCCTTCACCGGTGGGCAGCTGGAGACCCTCCTGCCCAGCTGGCAGTCCTGCTGATTGCTGCTTTCATCTTGCCGGCTGCAGAGTTGGGTCTGTGCTTTCCGGACTCGTTCAGCGTGGTGGGGCTGGCTGCAGAGGGGACGAGGCTCCCCACCCAGCATGAGCCCAAGGGAAGGAGGAAACATAGAGTCTTCCGTTTGGAGAGCATCCGTCTGGGGGCGGCTGGCCCCGGGCCAGGGTGGCTGGACGGGGCGGGCAGAGTCGAGTGCTGAGCCAGGGGGCCGCCCGCCTGCAGCCTGACCTCACACAGGGCACGGGTGGAGGGTGGTGGCAAGGCGGGACAGTGCCCCAGTATCCCCAGGCGGGCAAGGACCTCAGGTAGGGAAGCTGGGGGAGGGGGTGGCTCTGGGGTGGGAAGGGTCTGATGGGGGACTTGCCAGGCTTGCTGTGTCCCCAGCCTGGGAGGCAGACTCTGGTCCCCACAGGGTGCACCGGCCCCTCATCCTGGGGAGTAAGCCCCGTGCTTGTCCGGGCAGGACGAGCCTCTTCCCTCCCTCGGGGGCCACGTGGAGTCCTGTGGCCCGGCACAGGGGACACTAGCTTTCAGCCCTTGTCCTCTTCTAGAATTTGCTCTGTGGAGACACCTTTGCCCGCAGTCAGGGCAGGCTGTCTGGCTCAGAGAGTGTCGAAGGGATGTGGGAGGGCTGGGGTGGGAAGGCAGGTGGGTGTGGGATCCACCCTGTGCACTGCACCTCAGCCCCGCGTTGCCCGTCCGGGGAAGGCGGCGGGGTCTGCGTGGAGGGATCTCGGGGGATTAGGAGCAGCGTCATACGCAGGGCACATGGGGGATGGTGTGCCTGTCGTCCCTTTCCCCTCTGAGCTCCCCTGCCCTTGAGTCTGGGCTCTACGGCCAGCCTGGGTGGCCACTGTCTGGACCCCACCCCAGACGGGCCGACACCGAGGGCAGGCGTTCAGGAGGGGCGGGTGCCAGCCAGGTGTTGGTGGCTGAGGCGCTGACTGTCTGTGTCCCTGTTCCAGGCCCCACGTGTGTGCCGAGCAGGAGCTGACCCTGGTGGGCCGCCGCCAGCCCTGCGTGCAGGCCTTCAGCCGCGCAGTGCCCGTGTGGAAGCCCGGCTGTGGGCCACAGGCCTGGTGCGTCGGCCACGAGCGCAGGTACGTGCTGGCGACCTGGGCTCCGATGGGTGGGGCTCTGCCCACACCAGGGGCTGGGGCCCTGTCCTCGTCTAAGGGCCCCTTGCCCCTCCTCTGAGGACAAGGCCTTTCCCGGCCCCCTGGGGTGAGGCTGCCCTGGAGGGGGCTCCCAGGCCATGGCACTGTCCTGCTGAGCCATGCTCCCAGACGCTGTGTGAGGGTGGGGGACCCCGTGAGGAAGGAGGGGCCCTGCTGGGGGAGGGCGCTGGCCTGTAGGGGAGGG
>VSMD01062361.1:0-34635 GCA_008750895.1 Mirza zaza | reverse complement strand
TCAGCCTAGCTCACAGCAACCTCAAACTCCTGGGCTCAAGCAATCCTGCTGCCTCAGCCTCCCAAGTAGCTGGGACTACAGGCACGTGCCACCATGCCCGGCGAATTTTTTCTATATATATTAGTTGGCCAATTAATTTCTTTCTATTTTATAGTAGAGATGGGGTCTCCTCTTGCTCAGGCTGCTCTCGAACTCCTGAGCTCAAAGGATCCGCCCACCTCGGCCTCCCAGAGAGCTAGGATTACAGGCTTGAGCCACCGCGCCCGGCCTAGTAACAGAATTTTGAAGGTAAAAGTGTTAGAACATATAAGTATGCTTACTAAAAGTGTACTTAACATTCCAGTGACTTTGAAAGCTATTAAAACCTTTTTTTTTTTACCCTTCTCATAAAACTATGGTTTTTAAGAGAACGTTTTTGGAAAATAAAGAATATGTAAGCCTGATACCTTTTGTAGTGCTGCATCAATTTCTCTTTGTTCAAATTGCATGCGTAGTAACTTTTGTTCTTCAATTCTTCTTTGTTCTTCTTCTTCTCTTGCCTTAGCCATTTGTTCAAATCTAGCTTTCATATTCACTTTATGAGTAAATGGGGCCTCACTTTTTTTTGCAGGCTTGATATCAACATCTTCTTCCTTCAAGAAAGTGGGCCAAGAATAATAATTGCTTGTTTTCTAAAAACCAAGAACTTAAAGTATCAGTAGTTCTGAAAGTAGTATTTGTAAGCACAAAATAAACATGTTTTGATATGCATATTTGTGCTACACTGCAGAGATGTAGATCTTCACTATTCCCCAATTCAGGAAAAGTGACTGGTATATTTAAGAAGCATTCGTCTAATTACACTCTTTTTCTCCCAATGTAAAGGTAAACTTACTGGGATCCCAGCCTATTTACCTAACCAGTTCAGTACTTGGTTTTGATACTGAATAATAGAAAAAGGTCAGAATACTATATGTTCTTAAAATTGTTAAAATACTTCTTTCTTACAAGAGACTCCTTGTTACTCTTCACACTACTACTTAATATGAGAAGTGTTTCTTTTCTGTTATTTCTCACTTCATGATTTTCCTTACCCTTGAGATGAATTCCATCCAAATTTACTGATGGTCAAATGCAGGGGTGGGTGTTTATAGGTAGAAAAACAGGTGGAGATAATTGTTGAAAAAGGCAATGGTTGGAACATGAAGAAGTCATTAAAGTGAAATGTATGTCATTCAGGGATGAGAGTTGGACGCCATGGAAATAATAAAGGGAGTGATTTCAGAGCAGAGTGTTAATTATCAAATACAGTCTAGAAAAATGCCAATTTGGTAATGATGTCACTGATGACCTTTAAGAGTAATTTTAGTAGAGGTTAACACCATCATGGTTTCTAAAAGTACTTTCGTTATAGTTTACTCTTGGTTTCTAAACTACTTTGGCTTTTGTAGCTCTCTGTAAATCTCACCATTTATTTATAATACTATGGGGAAATTGTTTCAGGGTATCCAACTAAAGGGAAATTTTGAAACAAGCTGCAGATTAATTGCCTGTGTAAGAAAAATCTTGGTTCAGGGATGTTTTCACATCCGCTTGAGGAGTTGCACCTTAATTCCAACTGAAAGGAGTAGAAAGGGGTAAAAGAAAGTTGGGCAATTTTTCTGGTTCTGAATCAGATTTTTATTTGATGTCTGAAAGATAGACTAAGAAAAATACATGTTAAACAGTGGTTTGATTACTTTTAACTCAACAGGTTTTCTGAGACTTAAATGAAAAATAAGACCTCTTCACACTATACATTTAATTCTATTGTTTATCACATGAACCTTCAAGATAGAATATTTCAGCAGGTACAACAACTACTATTATAACTGAGTCCTTCCCCATTAATAACTTGCCTACTAGATATTAGCATAAGTTTATATATGTTTATAACTTCATTTAGCTGCCTCAAACCTGCATTTATAAAATACAAAATTTGGTGCTGGTCACAGTAGCTCACACCTGTTGTCCCGGCTACTTGGGAGAGTGAGGTGGGAGGATATGCTGACCATTGACATTTCCTAAAGTCAGAAACTAGATATATGATCAGATTTGAGGAAGGAGGATTGCTTGTAGGGGTTCAGGTTGTGAGGTCCTACAATGTAAGTTGATTGCACTGTACCAAAACTATGTGAACATAAGTTTTTAAAGCTATTTCAGTGACCTTTAATCCAGGAACGTATGATAGGAGGGACTTACGTCCTCCACAGGAATCCATTCAGGACATCCTGAATATAAGAGTACAGCCATGTCCTAACCTCACATCCATTTACGGGAAAGAGCCAGTAAAAGCAATTAAACGAGGTCACTTAACTACTTCCATTATTCTTAAACTTCATGTTTTGTAGGGATAGGTATGACTGCTCTGAGGTTCCACTTACTTTAACCAAAAAGGGAAGCAAGTGCATACTGACTGAACTGAACTTTCTGTGACACATTTATTTACGTCTCTAATCTCAATTGATGTGGCCATCCGTCCACTAAATATTTGTGTTTTGTAGGGTTTTATCATTCACCTTCAAACTATTAACTTTCTGAGTGACTTTTACTGCTATACTTTCAGCTACTATCCATTAAAAGTTACAATGATAGCTCTTCTCATCTGAGCTCAAGACCTGTTTTAGGTCTTTATCCAAATATAGCTCAAACTTTACATGTCCAAAACAATTTATTCACCCCACCTTTCCAGACATGATTTTTCTGTAGCATCACCTGGTTTCCCTGGTAATCCTGAAGTAATGTTAGGTACCTCACCAATCAACTGCCCCCAAAGCAGCCTGTTACCCAGTTTTGTTAAAGTTAGGTCTATTTTTCTCCCTTGGCTCCAACTTCATGCCTTTGTGCTTATCTTCCAGCTCATCATCCACGATCCCAGAATTATTTCATAAACAAGTTTTTTATTACTCTGCCCTAAAAATATGGTTATTGACATTGTTCCCCAGACCATAGTACCTGTAAGGTTAAAAAGGCCCTTCATCAACGATCCACAACCTACTTTTACAACTTTATATCCTATCACCTAATCTGTGAACCTTGCCTTACGCCCTTTGAACCTGTTTTCTTATAAGCCTCATCTGTAAAATTATCTCTGGAGTTTAACTAAAATACACTGGTCCCACCAGTTCACTAAAACATATCACAATATTTTTGATCCAGTGAACCATTTGATGTTCACTATAGGTTTTAACACTGATAAAGGGTTGTTTTGAAACTGCTGAGTGTGGAAGTCTGTCAAAGTCTCTTTAAGATCTTGATGTGCTGTTAGTTCTCAGATTACTATATGCACCAGTGGTTAATTGTAAGTATTAAAAGTTACTTCAAAGCCAATGTTATTTCTATTAAATTCATTATCATTGCTGTACCATAGTATGTTGATTATAAAAGTAATATACCTCATGAAAGTTTTCTGCTTCTCGCTCTTTAATTTCAAGGTCAATTGCTCTCCTTCTTGCTCGTTCTTCCTCTATCTTTTTCTGTATTTCTTTTTCAGACAATTGTCCAATTTTTTCAAACTTGCTTTTTAAATTTTTAGCCTGAATAGAGCCACTCCTTTTTAATTTGATTAATTCTTCATATTCTTTGCTCAATCCAAAGGTTTCGCTTTCTTCCTCTTGCTTCAAAAAAATTATATTTTATATGTTGAATATCAGCAAGTTAGTTTGTACAATTACCATCCAAAAAGTGTGCATTTTTTCCCATTTGAATCCAGAAATAAAGCTTAAGTAATCTCTTCCCTAAATACAAGGTCCAAATTTACTAAGTAAAAGTATCACTACAAGGCCAGGCACGGTGCCTCACACCTGTAATCCTAGCACTCTGGGAGACCAGGGCAGCAGGATCTCTCAAGCTTAGGAGTTCAAGACCAGCCTGAGCAAGAGGGAGACCCTCCCCAGTCTCTACTTAAAAAATAGAAAAATTAGCCAGGCACAGTGGCACACACCTTTAGTCCCAGCTACTTGGGAGGCTGAGGCAAGAAGATAGCTGGAGCCCAGGAGTTTGAGGTTGCAGTGAGCCATGATGACACCACTGCACTCTACATGGGACAGAAGGGAGTCTGTCTCAATAAAATATATACACATACACAGATTTAGGGCTTTAGAAAACATTCCATTTAAAATATTTTCATTAGGGAATATGGCTAAAGTCCTAACATACCATAATAACCTGCTACAACTAAAATATGCATGGCAAGATGAATTTTTACTATGAGTTGTAGAAAGATCTTTGTTAAGGGAAGGCAAAGAACACTGGACTAGGAGTCAGATATGAGTTCTAGTTCTGGCTCTGATACTGTGTGGTCTTTTGTGTAAGCTGCTGGGTATGATTTTCTTCATCTCTAAATAGAGCCAGAGTATCTCTAAAATTTCTCCTGTTTTTGATTTTATGGTAGTCTTATAAAGCTACATTAATACTCAAGATAACAAGCATTTCTGAAGATACAGTCTGGTAAAATCCCTATATTTCTCTACATAGTACTTTTATCCTCAATTATATATTCTGTAGGGAAAGATAGAAAAGGAGTCAACCAAGACTGGGCTCCAGTTCTTTATTCCATTTTAATATTGTTCTTTTATTGAGGTTCCCTTTCCCTGACTTTTCACAATTTATTATTATTAATACTAGTCCTTTGTAAGTGACTTTGCTACACTAAATCCTAATCTCATTATGTGGAATGGTAAAATATTGCAGTTATTCCTATTATACTTTTCCTAGAGAAGACCTAGAGTTCTAGGCAGGGTTTAAAAAGCGGGTAATAGGGGTTGTCACAGTCTGTGATGTGACATGAGGCTTAATTTCTTGGCTTAACCAAGGGGTAAAAGAGAAAATGTATTCCTTTATACTACTTACACTTTTCAGACTATGTGGTTGAAAATTCTCATACCAGAAACTAACACATTTATGATACACATATCACAATGTTTTCTAAATCATTCTGTTCAAAATTAACCATTGAACTAATAAGCTACAGTGCAGTAATATTGGAATTGCCTTGCTACTTGTCTTGAAAACTCCACACATTAGGTTGAGTCATTTAATAGCACCAGAATGTCTTGACAGTTGCATACTGCCCTATATTACCTAGATTATATCTCAATAATACACTAAAATATACTTCAGAAGTGAGTTTTCATAGACAATTCATTTTTAGCTTCCTATATAAAATGCCTCCAAATTTTTTGAATAATACACTAAAATATACTTCCGAAGTGAGTTTTCATAGACAATTCATTTTTAGCTTCCTATATAAAATGCCTCCAAATTTTTTGAGGGGCAGGAAGAGGTTAGACCTTGGAATGTTTTCCTACAGCATTTTCATGGTATTTTATTCATATATTTATATGGCATTTATATTCTCTGGGCCAGCTAGATAATTTGCCAGCCACAGCCAGGACAGAGAAGTAAAACTCCCCTTCCCACAGGCCCACTGCCCCAACCATGACAAATAGGCAACTTCCAAGAGATTGCAGTCTATGTGTAGGGATCCCATCCACAGGGTTCTTAGAAGTTTGTAAGAGGACCCCACCAAGTCACCTACCAGTCCGAGGCTGGGACAGTTGCTGCTTACTTTGCCCCAGTCATCGGGCTGAGTGCTGGACCCTAACCCTTTCAGTGCATGTGACCTTGTCCCCTGCAAGGCAGGAGTAAAGACAGGTCCTTTTTTTTTTTTTTTTTTGAGACAGAGTCTTGCTCTGTCACCCCAGTTAGAGTGCAGTGGCATCATCATAGCTCACCACAACCTCAAACTCCTGGGCTCAAGTAATTTTCCTGCCGCAGCTTCCTAAGTAGCTGGGACTACAGGTATGCGTTACCATGCCCAGCTAATTTTTTTTTCTATTTTTAGTAAAAAACAGTCTCCCTGTTGCTCAGGCTGGTTTTGAACTCCTGACTTCAAGCAGTCCTCCTCCCCCTCAGCCTCCCAGAGTGCAAGGATTACAGGCATGGGCCACCACGCTTCTTTCTCCCTCTCCTCTGCTGCCCATGCCCGGGCATCGTGGCACATGCCAGTAGTCAGTCCTTTCTACTCTGGGGGCTGAGGCAGGATTGCTTGAGCCCAGAAGTTTGAGGTTGCAGTGAGCTGTGAAGCACCACTGCACTCTACCCAGGGTGACAGAGTTAGACCCTGTCTCAAAGGAAAAAAAAAAAGAAAGACTTGCCAAACTGATGAGCCTATTAGCATCTGTGATACTCCTCTAGTTTTATCTTATTTTGATTAAATTTATCAGTTCCTTTGTTTCGAGGAAAATCAGTATAAATGGGTATATTAAGTACTCTAGAACAACAGTTCTCAATCATGGTGTACTCACATAATTCAGAGGTAAACTGGAATAAACATATACTTAAGGAACTATAGTAATATCACAGTCACTTGCAAACCTATATATTTTTTTAAACTAGCAAGGGAAGAATAGAGAGTTATATAGTACACTAGAAAGTACACATAACTATGCAGAAGCCTGTACCAAGTAAGTACCTCAGGAGTATGGTGAGTATCATTTATGTGAATAATAATTACAAGGTTATTATAAGGTAATATAAATACTTAGCTTAATAAATACAAATATAGATAGCTTTTTTTGTTGTTTTTTTAGAGACAGGGTCTCGCTCTGTCATCCAGGCTGGAGTGGTGCATGGCTCACTGCAGCCTTGAGCTCCTGGGTTCAGGTGATGCTCATGCTTCAGCCTCCTGAGTAGCTGGGACTATACAGGTGTGGCCCACTGTGCCCAAATGATAGCTATTTCTTAAAATCTTACCTCTCCCATTTCTTGTCTCAGCTGTTCAAACTCCTGTTTCTCCATTTCTAGTTTATGCTTCCGTTCCTCCTCTGTTCGTCGTTTTTCTTCTTCCATTTTTTGTTTTAATAATTCTTCAAAATTAATTTCCAGTTTTCCCGGTATAAGAGATTCTTGAGAAATCGTTTTATACATCTCTGGGGAGTCATCATCTACTACCTATTTAAAGTAATTTTTTTATTACTCGCTGAAATTATACATACTAGAAAGGCAATATTTCTTAAAGAAACTGAGATGTCTTGAATAGAAATGTTTCACATTGAACTAACAACCAGGAGACATAAATTAATAATAAACAAGGGAGGAATTACTAGAAAATGTAAGACTGAGGTATTTTGTGGTTGTGGAGGAAATAGTAACTATTCTCCATTCCAGTGAACACAAAGAAATACTTTGACTTTATAATATAATTTGAATTAGACATTAACGTTTTCTAATATTGAGAACATTTTTAATCAAATTAAAGTGGATCTCCATTCTGATAATTAAAATAGAACATTTCAGTTAAATCCTGGTCTTGTCTGAATGAATGAGATAACCCATCATGATCTCTTCATAATCAAGCAAAAATCACTCTTAGTACTATGATTTTATGTACTTGCTGTCAGGCTAACTATCAAGAAATACTAATAGTTAACACTTAGAGCTGCCAAGTATAGTTATATGTACTTTACATGTATTAATTTATTTAATCTTGTAACCCTATGAGGTAGATATTAATATCCTCATTTTACAGATGAAACTGAGGCACTGCCAAGTAACTTGTCAACACAAATACTATGTGGCAAATTATCTGCCATTTAGCTGTAACCTTGGGCAAGTTACCTAGCCTGAATCTGGGTTTCCTTATCTGTGACAACTTTCGTAGGGTTGTCATAAGGATTAAAGAAAGTTTAGAAACACTTAGCAGTGTCTCTAACACCATGGTAAGCTGTCAAAAGGTAGTCTCCATACATTATCATCCCTTGTATATAAGCAATCCCTAAATTGCAAATAGAAACTTTCTGATTTTTAAGTTGTTGACAGCAAATACATTTGACCATGAAAAACAATTTTCTAATTCTGTTTTTCTGTCCACTGAAGGTATATACATAAACCTCAGGTCTGAACTGTGACTCTGTGATTGAAACTGACCTAGGGGAATGAGAGAAGCAAGGGGTAATTATTCATTGGGTCCAACTTTTATCAAGACTTTAAACCCACACTTTACTACAGAACTAGTTTAACTCAGAAACAACGTTAAAACGGTTTTGCAACCCAAAGATTGCCAAAAATTTTAAATTTTATTATATGAGTTAGCTGAGCTATAGTGTAATATTACAATACTTGGTCCTGGATAAGAAAACAGTATAAATGAAGAAGTTTTTCTCTCTTGTCTGGATAGAGAAATTTCTCTAGGAAACTTGGTTTTGGTTTAACACAGTTTTTTTCCCCTGCACTTTTTCCATTAGTGAATCATGGTAAAAAGCAATTTTGGGCCGGGCGCGGTGGCTCACGCCTATAATCCTAGCTCTCTGGGAGGCCGAGGTGGGTGGATTGCTCGAGGTCAGGTGTTCAAAACCAGCCTAAGCAAGAGCGAGACCCCGTCTCTACTATAAACAGAAAGAAATTAATTGGCCAACTAACATATCTAGAAAAAAAAAAATTAGCCGGGCATGGTGGCACATGCCTGTAGTCCCAGCTACTCGGGAGGCTGAGGCAGCAGGATCGCTTGAGCTCAGGAGTTTGAGGTTGCTGTGAGCTAGGCTGACACCACGGCACCCACTCCAGCCTGAGCAACAAAGTGAGACTCTGTCTCAAAAAAAAAAAAAAAAAAGCAATTTTGGCCTAAAATCTGCCCCCGGGACTGGGTCTCCTGATCTTCACAGCTACTTCTCTTCTATCATTTCTGAACCTACTTATTTTCTAAAAAATAAGTCCATTCACAATGTCTGTAGGGTTTCTATGTAGAAACCATTGGTGAATCAGGGATATCCTAATACACGCAAGATAGTTTCAATATCACATACTCCATAAATATTGGAGGTCTCTTACACTAGGTATCCTACCACATGCTTGGTAAATGGTCTTGGCCTCACCGAGTGAGAAAGCCAGCCATGAGAGTTAACAATATAGCATTAGTGCTATACTAGGGGAGTACTAAATGCTGTAAGAATTCATAGGATGTATTTATTATCAGGAAAGGCTTTCAGAGTAAACAGAAGGTTATGAATTGAAGATAGCAGAGCATAGGTAAAGGAGAAAGGGACACAGTATTTATGAAGGCGGAGAGATTCTCACTTCAAAGAAATAGAAACAAATTTAGTATATCTGGAACAAAGCAGATTAAGGGGAATGATCAAGAAATGAAACTGAAGCAATATACTATGGCAAGATTATTGAAGAAATTTGTTTTAAAAGTTTTTGGATTGGCCAGGCGTGGTGGCTCACGCCTGTAATCCTAGCACTCTGGGAGGCCGAGGCGGGCAGATTGCTCAAGGTCAGGAGTTTGAAACCAGCCTGAGCAAGAGCAAGACCCCGTCTCTACTATAAATAGAAACTAATTAATTGGCCAACTAATACATATAGAAAAAATTAGCCAGGCATGGTGGTACATGCCTGTAGTCCCAGCTACTCGGGAGGCTGAGGCAGCAGGATTGCTTGAGCCCAGGAGATTGAGGTTGCTGTGAGCTAGGCTGACGCCATGGCACTCACTCTAGCCTGGGCAACGAAGTGAGTCTCAAAAAAAAAAAAGTTTTTGGATTTTTGCTTAAGGGAAGTGGGAAAATATTAAGCAAAAAAGTAACAAAGTAGTAGTAATCAAATTTGCTTTTTGCTTTTCTATTTTTTAAAGACCACTCCTGGTCTTCGAGGGAAGAATGGATTACAGAGAAAAAAGCAAGTTAAATAAAGGTTAGGCCCAGGCAAGGGATAATAGTAATCTAGATTATAGTAGTAGCAGTGGGAAATGGGGAAAAACTGATAGATTTTAGAGTGATTTCAGAGGTAGAATGAATGAGACTTAATGACTGGATGTGAGGCATGAATGAGAATGGAAGTGTTCAGGCTTCCAAGTTTCTGATTTGAGCACCTGAGTGGGTGATAAAGCCACATAATCATGTCAACATATATGTCTGAAGGTTACCCAGACAAAGGAAGAAAACCAGGTTTATGATATCACTGAGCCAATTAAAATGTTTCAGGCCAGGTATGGTGGCTCATGCCTGTAATGCTAGCACTTTAGAAGGTTGAGGTGGGAGGATCACTTGAGGCCGGGAGTTTGAGACCAGTTTGGGCAACATAGACCCCTGTCTCTACAAAAAAAAAAAAAAAAAAGGCAGGCACAATGGCACATGCCTGTAGTCTTAGCTACTCAGGAGGCTGAGGTAGGAGGATGGCTTGAGCCCAGGACTTTGAGGTTGCAGTGAGCTATGATGATGCCACTGCACTTTGGCCTAGGCAACAAAGTGAGACTCTATGTCAAAAAAAAAAAAGTTTCAAGAAGGGGATGCAGTATTCATATGTCAAATTGCTTAAAAATAGTTGGCAAGGAGGGCATGGGTATATACACACTTAATGGGTGCAGTGCGCACTGTATGGGGATGGACACACTTGAAGCTCTGATTCAGTTGGGGCAAGGGCAATATATATAACCTAAATATTTGTACCCCTGTAATATGCTGAAATTTAAAAAATTTTTAAAAATTAAACTTGTATGGGAAGTACAGTTATAACTTTGTGATAATTAAGTTAGATATCAATATTTAGTAGTGACAGGTGAGCATTTTAGAGAGTTAAGTAATTGTGATTAAATGACTGGTCATTTAATATATACTGGATATGATAAAAATTGAAAAGAAGGAAGAACAAGGTAAAGAGGGAATGTGGGAAGAGAGGAGAGGAGACAATGGAGAGGAAGAAAGGATAAGTGAGGGGAGAGAACTCCCTGCTGGTTCTTAGGCATTCAGTTCTGGAAAACATGCCTTCCCAGAGAAGGAAGATAATAGTCAATCCTTTATGCCAGGCACAGCAATTTAATCACGACCTTCTCAACACTAAATTGGAGCAAATACCTTCAACCAGCTGGTGTTATTATTCCATAGGAGACTTTAAAATCTATTTGCCACTCCTACACTTGGCACAGATTTCAGGAATAATAGGGTGTTCCCCAAAGCCTAATAATTTCTATTAACACACTCTAAAAGCTAAATTCTAGTGGCAATCTCCAGTTAGGTTCTGTCTTACCATGCTTCTCCTTGCTTCAGCAAATGCCTTCTTTTCTTCTTCTATTCTCCTTCTGGCTTCTTCCTCTGCTTTCCTTTTTTCATCTTCTCTCCTTTGCCTTTCTATTTCTTCAAAACTGAGTTTGAGTCTACCTGGGCGGTATACTTTTAAAATTTTTTCTGTGTCTTGGTTTTCTTCCTCTTCATTTGCCTAACCAAAGAAACAATTCATTACTGAGAATTGAGATTCATCAAAGACAGAAATGAATTAGCAATCAAAAGACCCAGAGAAGTGTTTCAATGCCCTTAATATACTTTTTTTGTGTGTGTGTGTGTGACAGAACAAGACTCTGTCACCCAGGCTAGAGTGCAGTGGTGTCATTTTAGCTCAACTACAACCTCAGATTTCTGAGCTCTCCTGCCTCAACCTCCCAAAGTGGTAGGATTACAGGCATGAGCCACCTTGCTCTAGCTTTTAGTCAAGTATATTATGGGTAGGGCCAGGAGTTTGAGACCAGCTCTGAGCAAGACCCTCTCTCTAAAAAAAAAAAAAAAAAAAAAAAAAAAGAAAGAAAGAAAGAAAAGAAAAATTAGCCAGGCATTGTGGAAGGCTGGCCACCTATAGTCCCAGTGGCTCAGAAGGCTGAGGCAGGGCAATTTGCTTGAGCCCCAGGAGTTTGAGGTTGCAGTGACCTATGATACACCACTGCACTCTAGCCAGAGCCATAGAGCAAGACCCTTTCTCCAAAATAAATATTTTTTAAGAACATTAACTCTCCCAGAACAAACATAAAGTTTGTGTGTGTACTTAAACTGAGGTTCGAGTATATCTACACAGAGTCTCATTTGGTACCAAACAAAGTTTTCATTTTGTAATTTTCATGGATTTTTTTTTTTTACTGTGGTGTTTTTCCTTATACTAATCAGATAAAAGATTATTATCTAGAACTATTTTATATAAAATCTAAATTTTATGATTTTATAAGTATGGTTTTATTATTAAATTAATTAAAATATTAATTGAAAATTATTTTTAATTAACAATATTTCTTTGTTTTTGTTTTTAAAGCTCAGACAAGCAGTTGGATAAATTAACAATATTCCTATTTCTTTATTAAGTTGACCACCAGTAATATCTAAAATGTGTAGGTATTATGTAACTATAATTACCCAAAAGTAATAACATTTTTAAGTAAAATGTTATTTTATTAGAAAATTAACATTTTTGAGATATAATCTTAGAACATCATTAATGAAAGCTGATCAAGAAGTTCTGGTAACTTAAAAAATTATAAATGTTCTGTCTGGGTGCCATGGCTCCTGCCTATAATCCCAGCACTTTGGAGGCCTGAGGTGGGAGGATTGCTTGAGGCCAGGAGCTTACCAGCCTGAGCAACATAGTAAGACCCTGTCTCTAAAAAAACTTTAAAAAATTAGCTGGTGTAGTGGTGTGCACCTGTAGTCCCAGCTACTCAGGAGGCCAAAGCGGGAGGATCGTTTGAGCTCAGGAGTTGGAGACCAGCCTCAGCAAGAGTGAGACCCTGTCTCTATTAAAAATAGAAAAATTAGCTAGGCATGGTGGTGTGTGCCTGTAATCCCAGCTACAGGAGGCTGAGGCAGGAGAATAGCTTGAGCCCAGGACTTTGAGGTTGCTGTGAGCTAGGCTGACACCACAGCACTCTAGCCCAGGGGAAAGAGTGAGACTCCATCTCAAAAAAAAAAAGTTTGAGGTTCCACTGAGCTATGAATGGGCCACTGCACTCCAACCTGGGCAACAGAACCAGACCCTGTCTTGAAAAAAAAAAGGACGGGTGCAGTGGCTCACGCCTGTAATCCTAACACTCTGGGAGGCCGAGGCGGGCAGATTGCTCAAGATCAGGAGTTCAAAACCAGCCTGAGCAAGAGCGAGACCCCTATCTCTACTATAAATAGAAAGAAATTAATTGGCCAACTAATATATATAGAAAAAATTAGCCGGGCATGGTGGTGCATGCCTGTAGTCCCAGCTACTTGGGAGGCTGAGGCAGCAGGATTGCTTGAGCCCAGGAGTTTGAGGTTGCTGTGAGCTAGGCTGATGGCATGGCACTCACTCTAGCCTGGGCAACAAAGCAAGACTCTGTCTCAAAAAAAATGAAAACAAAGCATAGAGAGATTAAATAACTTGTCCACGATTACATAGTTAATAAATGGTTGATAACTGAATCTAGGTAGTCTGGCTCCCAAATCCATGCTGTTAACCACTATGCTACATATAAATGTATATACAAACATACATGCACATACACTCACACACCCACCCCTTATAGGGCAAACTGCATATTTGAATCATAATAAATTGTTATTTTGATATATTCAAATATTTGAAAACTACTAAAACCAACTACATTTATAATTAGACTTAAAAATGTCTCACCCCCATGTCATTAAATACATTTCAGGCTGAACTTACAGATGAAGAGAAACCAGGTTCACTGAGTAATTATTTTGCTAATTTATATATTAATAAAAATTTATAAAAATAAAAATTTAAAGCATCTTGGATAAAATGCTCCAAAATGGAAATAAACAATACAGATGCATTTTATATATGAAATATATATACAATTTCAAAATCAGGCCCTTTTATATATAAAATCTTTTTGAATTTATATTATCTAAAGCCAGCTACCTTCCCTATTATGCAATGTAAGGTTTCAGTGTAAGTATTTACCATTTGCCGCCTTGCTTCTTCAAAAGCACGCTTCTCTTCTTCTAAACGTTGTCTTGCTTCCTCTTCAGCTTGCTTCTTTCGGTTTTCTTGTCTTTGTCGCTCCAATTCTTCAAAAGTTAGTTTCAGTTTTCCAGGAGAAAGTGACTCTTTTTTTGCCTCACTTTCCATTTCATCATCCTAAGAAACATTATTAAAACGCATCTTTTAGTCATAAAGGGAAATGTTAACTTAACTGCTTTGACTTATTCCTTAAAAAAAAATTACCATGACCAATGAAAGACACTTTGCTTCTTTGAGAGATAGTAGTTGTTCTTCATATCTTATTCTTTTATCTTCTTCATGCTTGATCCTGTCTTTCTCTTCTTGTTCTTTTTCTAGATCCTCAAAATTCTTTTTCATTTTTCCAGATGCTTTGTATGATTTGACAGGTACTACTGTTATAAGTAGTGAATCATCTCCTTCCTATTTTATAAAATAGATAATTAGCATGTTTCTTCTTAATCAAAATTTAAATTTCACGGGACTTTACCTCCATCATTGGTGAATTCCATTACATTGCCATCCATGTTATCATGAAGAACAAAAAAGTATCTTTTTACAGATTACTATTAAATATCTCCTCTAAATTCATTGTACATTATGAGTTAATATTATTGAAATTCGTTGCTGACAAGGTTCAAGAAGCATTCTATTTCCCAGAAGATGGAGTTAATACAGCTGTTCAGATAAGAAAACTGTGGTGACATTGCCTGAATTTTAGTTATCCATGCACTAATCCCCCAAAAGGTGCATGTGAGTGTAAGCTAGATCAATTTGATGGTGGATAGATTCAGTTTAAACATAGATAAAAGTTTCCCCATATGATTTTTCTCTGCATGTAATCTTTTAAGTACTTAAACTAATACTTAGTGAGGAAAATACCACAGTATTTCCAAGTGATTTATTAAACATTTATATTATAGATAAAACTCTTTGGCATTTGATCGTACTAAAATATTTTTAATTTATTTTTTAATTCATTTTAATACGTTTAATCTATTACATAATCTATTGTTGCCTCTAACTTTTTTCAAAATTAAGGAGAAGAGTTATAAAATATAACATATGCCCCTAAAAGTTGCTCACAATTTATGTGGCTGTAGTTTTAGGAACACCATCAAATTGTTTGATTGATTTTTAACTTAATTCCGTTAGATTAAAAGAGATGACTAAAATTTTTGTGGTTGTTGAAGATTCCTTCATGGTAATAGATACTGCACTCTATACATAGTATGTGAAAACCAAAACACAAACTCTCAGGAACTCTGAGGAAAGAAAACAAATGATGAGAAGAAAACTGCCTTTTAAAAATGTTAGCTTTCAACAATCTCAACTGTTAGTAACAAGAAATATATATAGTCTTGGCAGAGTATCCCAAACTGAGACTAAAGAGATTTGTCTTTCTAATCTAACTATGAAAGCAAAACATACTTTTCTTTAAAAACACTAAGGTATAGTGTTTGTAACTGCAAAAGTATGATCTTGCTTTGAGAAACATACATCTGTCTTTTTGTTGTCATCGCTGTACTTATAATAAAAAGAGTAAAATAAAAGCCCTTTTTATATTTTCTTAGATTAAAAGAATGTGTGAATCAGATAATTTTAGGTGAATGTTTCATTAAAGGAAATGTCTGTTTACCTCTGATGCTGATTCAGTTCCCGTATTGTTTATGTCCTCAATCTATTGAATGAGAATTTCATATCATTACATTATATCAGATTTCTGCTTTTTGCTTTTAAACATACAAATGAAAAGTAATTTTGTTGTGACTTATAGTAAATTTTCAAATTTATAATTTTTGAAATGTTTTATGTTGTTCCAAATTAGGCAAATGTATCCTTTTAAATGGAGGTTAAACGTTACAGTAGTTGTTGCATATTGATACATACCAATATCCAGGAAATAACATATTAAGAAAAAATTAAGATAAAGCCTACCTTAATAAATCTGGAAATTGAATAATGGACCAAACTCTTATGACCAGGCTGTGAGCTTATAAGCAGCAATTATTAATTTAATTAACAATTTAAACTGAGACACACAGAAACATTTCTCCATTCTCTGTCCCTGCCCCGGCAAAAGGAAAACTTATCATTAACAATCAAAAAATTGTCATTATTATATTTTAAAACATAAATATATGGTAAAATATGACTTATACAATAACAAAGTGTGGTAAAAGATGAAGCTAGTTTAGAAGGAAAAATAATTCTGGTAGTCATAATGGTTTCTCTATATTTTGATCAGATCTAAGTAGGAAAAAGCTTCATTTAAAAAGTGAGAGCTCAATTTGGCCATTACTAGTAAAAAACACCATTAGGTTAGCTTGAGGGAAGGCTAATGTACTATTCTTAAACAACTGAGATTTGAGAGATGATAGGTGATTTAAATAAAGCAATGTCTGAGGTCTCAGGAAAAGAAAACATAAGCAATGGGAAAATGGGAACCATTAGAAAGTAAGAATTCAGGCCGGGCGCGGTGGCTCACGCCTGTAATCCTAGCACTCTGGGAGGCCAAGGCGGGCGGATTGCTCAAGGTTGGGAGTTCGAAACCAGCCTGAGCGAGACCCTGTCTCTACCAAAAATAGAAATTAATTGACCAACTAAAATATATATATACAAAAAATTAGCCGGGCATGGTGGTGCATGCCTGTAGTCCCAGCTACTTGGGAGGCTGAGGCAGTTGGATCGCTGAGCCCAGGAGTTTGAGGTTGCTGTGAGCCAGGCTGATGCCACGGCACTCACTCTAGCCTGGGCAACAAAGTGAGACTCTGTCTCAAAAAAAAAAAAAAAAAAAAAGACAGTAAGAATTCAGATTGTTGATTGATTAAGATACCCAATTTCTTTCCTTTTTTTTTTTTTTTCTTTTTAAGACCAGATCTCACTCTATCACCCAGGCTAGAGTGCAGTGGCATGATCAGAGCTCACTGCAGCCTTGAACTCCACGGCTCAAGTGATCCTCCAAACTAAGCCTCTCAAGTAGCTAGGACAATAGGCATGTACCACCATGCCTGGCTAATTTATTGATTTATTTTTAGTTTTTGTAGAGCTAGGGTCTTGCTCTGTTTCCCAAACTAGTCTCCAATTCCTGGCCTCAAGCAATCCTCCTGCCTTGGCCTCCCAAACTGCTAGGATTACAGGTATGAGCCACCAGGCCCAGCCTTAGAGCCTAAGGTACCCAATTTCTTAAAAAATAAATTATTCTGAACAGTTTATTAAAAATAAATCTATTTTACAATGGTTTATTTTTAAAAATTTTATTCAGAATAACTTTGTACACTACAGAATAATTTATTTTGTTCAGAATAATTTTGTTACAGACTTACTTGTTAATATTGATTTCCTATGTAAATGGTGAAGGTTTTATTGAATGATGTATTATACTAAGAAAATTTTAATGGATCTATAATAAAATCATTACAAAATTACTTCCCCTGGCATTGTTTCTTGGCCTTTTGGCTAAGATCAAGTGTAGTACAAAATGACTTACCTTTAAATGAATACTGACAACTCCTCTACAAATCATTTTAATTTTTCAATAAAATGATCTAGGATATATGGTAAGAAGCCAGACATTAAGAATATAGGAAAGAGGCCGGGCGTGGTGGCTCACGCCTGTAATCCTAGCTCTCTGGGAGGCCAAGGTGGGCGGATCATTTGAGCTCAGGAGTTCAAGACCAGCCTGAGCAAGAGCGAGACCCCATCTCTACTATAAATAGAAAGAAATTAATTGGCCAACTAATATATATAGAAAAAATTAGCCGGGCATGGTGGCACATGCCTGTAGTCCCAGCTACTTGGGAGGCTGAGGCAGCAGGATTGCTTGAGCCCAGGAGTTTGAGGTTGCTGTGAGCTAGGCTGACGCCACGGCACTCACTCTAGCCTGGGCAATAAAGTGAGACTCTGTCTCAAAAAAAAAAAAAGAATATAGGAAAGAAAAATACTAAATTTCTTGATCCCAACTTTCTTTTTCTTACTGCTACAACCTTCTCAGATCTTTATTAGCTTATAGTAAAATAGTAAAGTATATTTGAAGATTTTTTTTTTTTTTTTGCTTGCTTCTTGGCTCATTTTAAGCTCTCACCCAAACAACAAAAGATAGAATACTTTTTTTTCCCCCAACAAAAAAGGATAAAAATAAATTTGTCTAAGTGGCCATGGTATCAGTATATTAATAGAGAATAGATAATCAGAAGTTCAGTTATACTGTTGATTTTGAGAAGCTATTATTGAAGAGCTACTTCCCAACTATTTCTTTTGCTTTATGGAAAGAAAACTGCTTTTGCTCCTTCCCAAATCAACTTCCTTTTCTCCCCTCTTTTTTCAACATCCCCACCAATAACTTCTCTTTTTCTAAGTTGATAGACTTTAACTTTGCCCATCAGGGTATCTTCAAAGATAACTGGATAATACCAAATCAAGGTTCTTCCCCAAATTTTATTGGCATTTGATTCTAATATCCAGTACACAAAGTATATCCATTTTTAATACATTTACTGCCACACTAGAAAAAAATTTTTTTCCTTTTGGGGCCATGGTGTTTTATTACTAAAATAGAATAAAAACTTTGAAAACAAAACAATCCTTTCTAACTTAATGAAAAATTTGTTATTTTTTATTGTTTTCTGTGTGTGAGTTATATGCAACTTGAAAAATAGTTCACATGACTCCCAAGGTAAAGAGACATGTGAGTTACATATGCTTCACAAGACCCCAGGCTCAAAAACCAGCATGAGTTAAATACAACTTATATGGCAATTAATGTGTTAATTCATTATAAGATCCTAGAATCTCAGAATCTTGGAGGTCAACAAGACTCCCCCTGACTCAGGAATCCCTTTTATGGCATTCTTGCTTATGGATTTGTACAAGAAGCTTTCTCAAAAAAACATTAAGACTCTTTCAGCTGGACGTAGTGGCTCACACCTGTAATCCCAGCACTTTGGGAGGCCAAGGCAAGAGGATCACTTGAGGCCAAGAGTTCAAGACCAGCCTGGGCCAGACATAGCAAGACCCTGTCTCTACAAAAAAATGTAAAAAAGAAAAATTAGGCATGGTGGCACATGCCAATAGTCCCAGTTGCTTGGGAGGCTGAGGCAGGAGGATTGCCTGAACTCAGGAATTGGAGGCTACAGTGAGCTATGATGGCACTACTGCATTCCATCTAGCCTCGGTAACAGAGAGATCCTGTCTCTAAAAACAAAAACAAAAAGACTCTTCTTGACTACCAATACCATATTCCTTATATTTAAAGATACATTAAATTACATTATATTTGAGTGGAAAATATACTTAATTGCATTTTAAAATTAGACTTTACATATTTACAAGATAAAATTACTATTAATAATTTACTTTGCTCTGCCTTCATATTCTTAAATAATTTAACAGGCAAAAAATTTCTTTAACCAAGGTTCTATTGCACCCTGCCACATAGCAAGTATTTAGAGTTACTAAAAACGTGGTCCATTTTCATAATCATGTTGTGTTTCTGTCTCTGTCTGAGAATCCTATGCCTTTACCATATTCAAACTCACCACTTCAACACACACACATGTTTTCTTTGAGAAATCACTGCCTACCTATTCCATTATTGGGGTTGTAGTGAGTCTTAAATCTAGGAAATAATCAGTGCTGAAAAAGGACACAAGATTTAAAAGAAGACTAACCCCATGTACATGCTCAATGTTTTCTGCCAAACACCATATATTTTAATTATATATTTTATTATTTTATTTCCTTATTTTATAATTTATGATATAATTACACTATAAATATAATTACATATCTAGATATTTTATATTTATAATATATAATTTATAATAATTCTCATATATTAAAATTTTAGTCCCTTGTGAAATTTTATTACAAAATTAATGCAAAAGACAAAAAAAAAAGGAAAAAAAGAAAAAATTAATGCTAATCTTTAATGACCGGAAGCGGCAGTAGTAAAGTATATAGCATCCTTTCTTCAGATAAAGAAGTACAAAAGGAATAAAATATAGGAAATTCTCATTCTTTTTTATATGTCACCAAGTATATGTCATCATTTGCCACCATACTAGTGGCTATTTGTGTCATAAAGTGGTCATTTGCAAAGCCAGGGTAAATAAATTTCTTTGGCCTGAAAGGATGGCATTATGCTTTGCTTTCATTGTCACTTTTCTTTTTAGAAAGGTAGTGGAAACTGAAGAGCATAGCAAATAGATTTAAGACACTTAAAGTATTGCTTTAAAAAACCAGCATTTATAAGTATTGCTGTTAAAAGACTAGTAATTTGTTAGGTGCTTGTGAATAGTTTATGTATGAAATTGCCTTACATCTTTGTAAAATCTGCTAATATGTCACAAAAAATAAGGAATGTGGACAGTGTGAGGAAATGTGGACAGAATAAGATTATCTATAACAACATCATGTCAATATTCTATCTTAAAATAGGCACATTCTGCCCTTACCTTTCTAGGTATCCGATATTAAATATTTTCACTTAAGATCCTATTTTCAGGTTAGCTGCTATTTAATTAGGTTTATGTTGTATTAAAATATTTTAATTAGGCAACATACTGATTAGTTTTACTTTGTACAATTAGTTGCACAAACAAATACCAACTTAATATTTGGTGGTGATACCTGCTCAGCCCTTTTTGCTAATTCACGCTCAATTTTCCTCTTTTCTAGCATATCCTGCTCAATTCTGCGTTTTCGTTCCTCCTCAGTTCTCTTCCTTTGTTCCTCTTGTCTTTGTTTCTCCATTTCAGCAAATTTACCTTTAACAGTTCCTAAGAATATATAAAAGAAGAATTTGATACTTTGTTATATGTTTCTTTTTTTCTGCAATTTAATTTACAATTTACCCCTCGAGTTTCTTACCTATTAGCTTTGGGACATAAGCCTTTTCTACCTTAGAAGACACTGATTCCTCATCATCAGAAGCAAGCATTTCTTTAATCTGGACAATTAAATAAATTAATATGAGCACATGTCCAAAAATTAGACTAAATCACAGTATATGCAGAGTTTACATTAGCTTATAAATACAGAAAAGTATTGTAATTATAGTTTGTATAAAATGTGATTAATGTGAATAATAAAATATAAATTAAAAAAATGAAAATGAATAGTTTCACAAGAATAAAGTAAAATAAAATAACCTCCTGCTTTCTCCTGTTCCATTCTCTCTCTCTAATATATTGTTCTTTTCTTCTTTGCTTTTCGTCTCTAGATCTCCTTTGATTTCTTTCTTCCCTGGCTCTCTGCATGGCTTCAAACTTATCCTTTACATCACCCTTGCCAAGTTTTGGCACATAGGTTTTTGGGATAGGTTTAGATGAAGAAAGCAGAATCTTAATTAGAAGAAAATAAAGAGAAGAAAGCTTAAAAAAAGAAGAAATTAGGTAAAGATATATGAGAGCAAACAATGTAAAAAATTTTATTGAAACAGAAAACAGAAATGAGTTTGAAACCTTAATTTGAACCACCACCACCTGATTAGATACTTTCTAAAATCTAACTATGAAAAATAAAATTACAGAAAATATGAGAGTAGAAATTTCATTAATATATAGTAATCAAGTCCTATTTTGTGGGTAGCATTCCACTGAAGCTGAAGGCCAGTAAAGTATAAAAATCAAATACTGAATTCTAATTAAAAAACAACCTGTATTTTGTTACCCTACTTCATTATTAAATACTCAGGACATCACTTTCTTAAAAGGTACCAAGTCTAATTTTAGCAAATTTGGTGAAGTTGAAAACAAAGCAAAAGTTTTGAGGCTTTAAAGTTTAAAGCCTAATTTGCATATTACATACTTGCTGGTTTCTATATCTAATATAAATAAAAGTGACGGCCAGTCCTTTACTCCCCATTTGTGGTTGAGGTGCACCACGGTCTGTGTGCACAAGCAGTGATTTATGTTGTTAGTACTGCTGTGCTGCCCAACTATAACTTCCTTAAGCCATGTTAGAAATGTGTAAGAAGACTGTATCATTCCATGTAGGATGTGCTCTAAAAGGAAAATTCCCACATGGCAAAAGAGGTTTTCAGAGAAGAAGAATCTGGTAGAAAACTATAAAACTAGGAAGACAAATTATTTTCATTATTTTGAAAATTAAGCCAAGCTCTAAAAGAAGTTTAAGTAAATAAAACTTCAGTGCCTCAGAACACCAAACCCTTTCTCCTAGTGAAAATGGCAGATTGCTTAATCAATCTGTTGCAAACCCAGCCCATATTTTGTAATCTACTACGTGTCAATGACCATTTGAGTATTTTTAACTTTATAATTTTGGAGTATCAGCAACTGACCTCTTGTTACTACAACATCAGTAACTATAGCCAAGAACCAGGAAAATGCTAAGAAAAATCTTATTGCAGCCACTGGAAGAAAGAGCTAAGAAGGATCCTCACCTGAGAGTGAATTATCTTTTCCCTGTGAGTATAGGTCAAATTTGTTGTTTTTTTTTAATACTGAAATTTTTTTTTAATACTGAAATACTAAAATACTGGTTATTTTTAATACTGAAAGAATAATTTCTAAGACTTATCAAGATACTTAAAATTCTACTCAAGATGCTAGCCATCACATTCACTTTACTGTCATTCACAAATCATGCCTCCTAGCTTAGAATTCAAATGAAAATACTGGCCTCAAACCAGCTGGTGAATTGTATCTTCTTGTTTTACATCTCAACATTATGTTATTATTATAACATATTATTATGTTAATGTTATGTTATTATTAACATACGTTAATATGTTATTACTATAACATATAATTATGAACTCCTAAATATTACCTTTCCACCAAACAACTGCCCTCTCAGCAATTCTACAGTTAACCCTACATTTCCCTCATTTGCTTTTTTTCATTTTAGAGACTTACCTCAGCTTTTTGGGAAATATCATTCATGTTTGCTCTCTGTGGTCTTGGGCTGATTATGAAGCGTTGTATATTTTTGCACCTGAAAAAAATTTTTAATATTGTATAAGAATGCTTAATGACTTTGTTTTTAGTATGTTACATATCTTTATAAATAAAAAATAGCAGTTAATTGCCCCTCAAAAAATATTGGCATAATCCAAGCAATTAATAATTTGTAATAACCTTTCAGCTCCTTTTCTCACGATTCATAGTATAGGAAATACAAGGTGCATGGTGTTAAAAGATCCCTGAAAGTTTTTGAACCAGAATAACTTGGTGAATATATCAAGTGCACTTAAAAACAATGTGTATTTTGCAATTATTTGGTACATTATTCTATAAATATCAACTAGATTAAGGTAGTCGATATTAGTTGTTTTAGATTTTCTGTATCTTTACTTTTTTTTTTTTTTGGCTAGTTCTATCAATCTTTTTTTTTTCTCTTTCTTTCTTCCTTTTTTTTTTTTTTTTTTGTTTTTGTTTTGACAGGGTCTTGCTCTGTTACCCTGGCTAGAGTGCAGTGGCACCATAATAGCTCATTGCAACCTCAAACTCCTGGGCTCAAACGATCCTCCTGCCTCAGCCTCCCAAGTAGCTGGAACTACAGGCTCACCAAATCGGCTAATTTTAAAGATTTTTTGTAGAGACAGTCTCACCATCTTGTCCAGGCTGGTATTGAACTACTGGCCTTAAAAGATCATCCCATCTCAGCCCCCCAAAGTACTAGGATTACAGTGTGAACCACCACGCCTGGCCTACATGGAATTTTCTATTCTCCCTTTAATTCTGTCATTTTTATTACATGTATAATTAGGTTTATTTAAGTGCATACACATCATGATTGTAGTATCTTTCTTGTGAATTGACCCTTGATCAGTATGAAATTTCCCTCTTCTTACCTCATTGTCTTGAACTTATCTGATATTAAAACAGTGACATCAAACTTTCTTAGGTTTATAGTTTGCACGGTCTCTAATTTTCTAGCCATTTACTTTCAGCTTATCTATGTTTTTATATGTGAAGTATATCTCTTGGCTACGGCATAAAATTGCACTTGCTTTTTAAAAGAGATCGACTCTGATAATTTTTCTTTTATTTGCAGTGTTTAGTTCATTAACATTTAATGTAATTATTGATGTGAACGGATTTAGGTCTACCATTTTACTATTTTAGGGTTTTTGTGTGTGTGTGTGTGTGTGTGTGGTTCTTTTGTTTGTTTTCTCCTTTGGGATTTTTCTAGCCAACTTTTATTTTCATAGACTTTATTTTTTAGAGCAGTTTAGGTTCACAGCAAAATTGAGTGCAAGATACAGAGGTTTCCTATATATTCTCTTCTCCCATGCATGCATAACCTCCCCATTACCAATATCCCCCACCAGGATGATACCTTTGTTATAACTGATGAACCTACACTGGCACATCATTATTACGCAGAAACCATAGTTTACATTAGGGTTCACTCCTGATGTTGTACATTCTATGGTTTTGAACAAATGTATGATGACATGTATCCACCATTATAGTATCATACAGAGTAATTTCGCTGCTCTAAAAATCTTCCATGTTCCACCTACTCATTCTTCCTTCCCCTAAGCCTGGGCACCACTATTCTTTTTATCATCTCCATAAGTTTTGCCTTTTCCAGAATGTCAGATAGTTGGGACCATTCAATATACAGCCTTTTCATACTGACTTTTTCCACTTAGTAATATACATTTAAATTTCCTCCATGTCTTTTTATGGCTTGATGGCTCATATCTTTTTGTCATTGTATAATATTTCATTGCCTGGATGTACCACAATTTATCCATTCACCTACTGATTGACATATTGGTTGCTTCCAAGTTTTGGCAATTATGAATGATTTTGATTGTTTTTTTAAGAGACAAGGTCTTGCTGTTTTGTCTAGGCTGGGTGCAGTGGGCCAATCATAGCTTACTATAACCTCAAATTCCTGGGCTCAAGTGATCACCCTGTCTCAGTCTCCCCAGTAGCTGGGACTACAAGTGCACACCACCATGACTGACTAGTT
The DNA here is from genome assembly GCA_008750895.1 of Mirza zaza. NCBI lineage: Eukaryota > Metazoa > Chordata > Mammalia > Primates > Cheirogaleidae > Mirza > Mirza zaza. Next base: position 9,921 of record VSMD01062361.1, on the reverse strand, counting down.
TTTTTTTATTTTTATTTTTTGTCAAGAGACAGTCTCACTATGTTGCTCAGGCTGGTCTTGAACTCCTGGGCTCAAGCAATCCTCCTGCCTCAGCCTCCCATGTAGCTGAGACTACAGACATGCACCACCATGCCTGGCTAACTTTTCTTACTCTTGCTCAGGCTACAGTAGTCTCGAACTCCTGGCCTCAAACAATCCTCCCCCTTTGGCCTCCCAAAGGGCTAGGGTTACAGGCATGATCCACTGCACCCGGCCTTCATATCAACTTTAGAATCAGCTTGTCAATATCCACAAAACAACTTGCTGGGATTTTGATTCAGACTGCATTGAAATCTGTAGATGGATTTGGGGAGAAATAGTAGATATCTTAATAACATTGAGTCTTCTCATCCATGAACGCAGTATCTCCTTCCCTTTGTGTGCATCTCCTATAATTTCTCAGAAATATTTTGTAATTTTCAGTGTGCAGGTCTTCTGCATCTTTTGGTAGATCTATCCCTAAATAATCTCATGTTTGCTGATACTACTGTAAATGGTATTGTTTTTTAGATTTCCATTAATGATTGATTGTTGCTAGTACAAGTTGAATATCACTTACCTGAAATGCTTGGGACCAGGAGTGCTTTGGATCTCAATTTTGGGGAGATTTTGGAATATTTCCATATTCATAATGAGCTATCTCCGGGATGGGACCAAAGTCTAAACACAAAATTCACCTATGTTTCATATACATTTGTTTCATAACATAGCCTGAAGGTAATTTTATGTAATATTTTAAATAATTTTTTGCATGAAACAAAGTTTTGACTGCAACCTGTCACATGAGGTCAGGTGTGGAATTTTCCACTTGTGACATCATGTTGGTATTCAATAAATTTCAGATTTCAGAATATTTGGATTTTGGATTTTCAGATGAGGGATATTCAACCTGTATACAGAAATATAATTTTTAAATTCTGGTATTACTGTGTTCATAGATGAACGACAACCCTACTAAAGTAACTTAGTACTTTTGGATTTTTTGTAGATTCCAGTAGATTCTCTACATACATAGATCACATCATCTGTGAGCACAGTTCTACTTTTTTCTCACCAGTGTGGATGCCTTTTTACTTCTTCTTCTGGTCTCACTGTACTGCTAGAACCTCCAGTACAATGTTAATTGGAAGTGGTAAGAGCAGATACCTTTGCCTTGTTCCTGATTTTAGGAGAAATATGTTCAGTATTTCACCATTAACTAAGATGTTAGCTGTAGATTTTTCTTTGATGCTGTTTATCAGATTGAATAAATTTGCTGGAGTAACTATGAGGAATGGATATTGCATTTAATCTAATGCTTTTTCTGTATCCGTTGAGATAATCATATAGTTTTTAGTTTATTCAAATGGTAAATTACATTATTATAAATTAAAATGGTGAATTAACTGATTTTGAAATGTTAAATCAACCTTACATTCCTAGGATAAACCTCAATTGGTCATGATGCATTATCCTTTTACTATATTGCTGGATTTAACTTGATAAAATTTTGTTAAGTTTGTATCTGTGTTTAGGAGGAATACTGGCCTGCAATTATCTTTTCTTGTAATGTCTGCTTTAGGTAACAGAATAATAATGCCTTCACAGAAGGGAAGTATGGGAAATATTCTCTCTTCTTTAATTTTCTGGAAGAGTTTATGTAGAATTTAGTATTATTTTTTCCTTAAATGTTTGTAAGAACTTCCCAGTGAAGCCATATGGGGCTTAAGTTTTCTTTGTGGGAGGGAGACAATATGATGGGGTGGGTGAGACATGATTTCATGTAATTATTAACAAGATTCTAGCTTTTTTTTTTTTTTTTGAGACAAGGTCCCACTTTGTCACCCAGGCTAGAGTGCAGTAGCCTGACCATAGCTCACTGTAACCTTGAATTCCTGGACTCAAGCAATCCTTCTGCCTCAGCCTCCCAAGTAGCTGGGACTACAGGTGTGCACCACCATGCCCAGTTAATTTTTATTTTTTGTCAAGACAGAATCTCACTATGTTGCCCAGGCTAGTTTCAAACTCCTGGCTTGAAGCGATCCTCCTCCCTCAGCCTCCCAAAGTGCTGGGATTACAGGCATGAGCCACTGCACCTAGCAAGATTAGTGGGTCTGTGGGTGTTTATTATATTATTAAAAATAATTAAATAAAGAAAAGTATCCATGCATGATGAGCATGTGTCATGAACCAAGGGTTATGAATAATCTAGTTTTATGTGCCTGAGATAAAAATAATAAATAGCTTGAGTCCTATCCTCTTTCCCGAACTATTATATCATTTGGATACCTATTAAGTATTTCTTCTTGTGTAACCAACAAAACTTACCCTGCATTCTCATAGCTTCTCAAACCTTACAGTTATTTCTGATTCATTCTTCTTCTATATCTTCTAGATTCAAGATTTATGAATGTGTCTTTCAAACTTTCTTTTACTTCACCATTTCCATGCTTCTATATAATATTATACAAGCCTTTATCACCTCGCACTTGGATTACCACAATTTGGTAATCAGACCTAAATTCCAAATTCCAGATCTGTTGCTTACTAGTGAGGATTAGATAACCTATGTGAAAAATCCTAGAATAACATTAGTAGGAATAACACCTCACATTAATAGGTATCAATAATTTTGATTAATTTTATTACTCTTGGTGTCTCTCATTAGAATTTACTCAATTCAGTAAAAACTTATATTTCCCTGCCAGTGAGCATATATAACATATTACTTGTGTAATTTTTTTTTTAGACAGGGTCTTGCTCTGTTGCCCAGGCTTACAGTGCAGTGGCGTCATCATAGCTCACTGTAACTCAAACTCCTAGGTTCATATGATCTTCCATCCTCAGTATCCCAAGTAGCTGGGACTACAGGCGTGTGTTACCATGCCTGGTTGATTTTTCTATTTTTTTTAGAGACACGGGTCTCATTATGTTGCTCAGATTGATCGAACTCCTGGCCTCAAGCAATCCTCCTGCCTGGGCCTCCCAACATGGTAGAATTATAGGCATGAGTCGCCACACCTGGTCTTGTGTAGTTTTTAAAAGAGTAATACCAAAAAGGGTATGAGAAAAATTTGAGCAACCTCACATAGGATTGTAGGAACTAATAATTTTAGCTGAATTAGCCAGAGGGAACCTCAAGAAGTCTTTTTTTTTTCCTCCTCGTGAAATGAAAGAAAATTGGGTGGCTTGTTGACAGTGAAGAATTAGCCTGTCGAGAGTAGTCCTGGAAAATAAATGAATCAGCTAGCTCTATTCATTTAATTTTTTAAAATCCTCAAATTATATCTTGACTTAATTATAGATTTAGAATAAAAATAAGATTGATTTTTAAAATTTGCTATGAATAAAACCACTTAAAATAGTTTTTTAAAATGTCATTTCAATATTCTGAGCTCTCATTTTGAAAGTCAGTGAAAATTTGGACAGAACTAGCCTTACCTTTTTAGGTTAAAATATAAGTAAATGATCCTTTATTGGCAGTTTGCTCCGTTCTGCCTTTTGTTTGTTTTCTTTCTTAGAGGAATGTTCGAGGAAATGTTCTGCCTTTTGAGCATAAAATGTAGCAAAGTTCATTAGCTTTTTGCATTATAAAATTACATTTTAAGGTATAGATTACAAACCAATAGGACTCGCATCTCTTAAATATTTTTATGTTAGAGGAGAAAACTTTTAATACATACAGGATTCCTTTATAGTTAATTAAAAAGAAGTGTGACACTGCCTTAGTAGAAACAATAGATATTATTCTCATGTAGAGAATAATATCTATCTTAGAGTTTATCTAATAGGATCTGAAGTAGTACGTAAATTGTAACAGATGGGAAAAATGAGACTTAATAAAATCAAGTAGTCTGCCCAAGATTACACAACAAATGAATGGTGGACATAGGATAAAAATAGGCAGTCTGACTACAGAGTCTGCATTCTTATCCATTATACTATGCTGATACATGAAAGCAGTACAACTAGGAGGGGAAATACTAGTCAGCTTACACTGTTTTACCTACTGGTGTAGTCAACAGGAGCTTTAATCCAATTATTTTAGACTGACAATACTGAGCAGTAGACATATGTTGGAAGCCAAAAAGCCATGATTGATAGTATTCTCTACATTAAGTGAATTTCTAACCTTTAGCCAGCAATTGGCAATAGAACATGGTATTGGGTAACTGAAAAACAGGTATTTTACCTGACATGACATGTGAACAACAGAATTTTTACTTAATCAAGCTTATTTATTTTCCTTTTTTTTGAGATAGGCTCTCACTCTGTCACCCAGGCTGGAGTACAGTGGCCTTATCATAGCTTACTGCAACCTCAAACTCCTGGGCTCAAGCAATCCTCCTGCCTCAGCTGGGACTACAGGCGCATGCCACCATGCCCAGCTAATTTTTCTATTTTTTACAGAGATGGGGTCTTGCTCTTGCTCAGGCTGGTCTCAAACTCCTGGCCTCAAGTAATCCTCCTGCTTCAACCTGTAAGTGCTGGGATTACAGATATGAGCCACCACTGAGTGTATACCATTGTATCCACAGCAACAAGGACATGCCTGGCAGAGAAGACACGTATAATAATTGTTTGCTCAATAAGTAAGTCTTGCCAGCTTCAAGATGAAGTACCTTACAAACAGTTAAACATTGTCTGGATATAATGCAGGACTATCATGATTATTATTATGAAGGATATAATATAAATAGAACATACGGTCTATTACACAAATATTTATTAAGCATCTACTCTGTGCCAGGCACTCTGCTCAGCACTGAGAAATACATTGCTGAATGGACAGACACTGTCTTTATTCTCATGTTGTTAACAGACTATTGGCAAAAACTCTCAACAAAAGCCTAGGAACTGGATTTTTCAATGGTCTAGTCTGATTTGCTATCTGTAAACACAGGTTACGCTATAACATCAAGTATACCTGATAGAGAATTGAAAAGCAGTATACAAGATACCACAACTTCCAATTAGATGCCTAAGACCAATGACTTCCATTCTCAGTCCACATTTTGCACTTCTCTTACTCTCTGATATTCATCTGTACAGCTGGTAGACTCAATGCTGCCTTCCCAGATTGTAGGGGATCTGTTACTGCCCAGTGCTTAGCTCAACTACATTATAATTTAACATAAACCCCAAAAGCCATCATGAAAAGTTTTTCAATATGCAGGCAAAAACAGATGAGTCTGAAAACACCCCCTGTTCCCTTGATTTAATTTTTATTCTCTTAATAAACTGTCTTTACTACATTTTAAATCTTCTGTAGAACATTTACAGAAGATTATTAAATAAGTTTTTTGGAAACATATTCCCAATTCCAAATATCATACACTAAATACGTATAGCTTTTTAGACATCAATCACACCTTAATGATGTGGTTTTTAAAAATTCCAAAAATCGCCCGGGCACGATGGCTCACACCTGTAATCCTAGCTCTCCGGAAGGCCGAGGTGGGCAGATTGCTCAAGGTCAGGAGTTTGAAACCAACCTGAGCAAGAGCAAGATCCCATCTCTACCATAGAAGAAAGAAATTAACTGGCCAACTAATATATATAGAAAAAATTAGCCGGGCATGGTGGCGCATGCCTGTAGTCCCAGCTACTCAGGAGGCTGAGGCAGTAGGATCACTTGAGCCCAGGAGATTGAGGTTGCTGTGAGCTAGGCTGATGCCAGGGCACTCACTCTAGCCTGGGCAACAAAGTGAGACTATGTCTCAAAAAAAAAAAAAAAAAAAATTCCAAACATCCACCTAAATCTTTGACTCATTTTATCATCTCCTCCCACTTTCATGCTTACATATATTAATCAATTTCACCTTCTAGTCTATAAACATATATGGAATTTGCTGCTTTATTTAGCAAAGAGGCCCCAGCTCCTCCTCCAATTTAATGTAATTATGCTGACCAGAAATACTTGTTTCTATTTAGTATTCATACGTATCACTATCATTTTGATAAATAAACTTAAAAAATGAAAAGCTATAAAATTCAAAGCATTCACTTTAACAGTTGTCTTTCCTTCAGAATCCTGATAAATATTTTCCAATCATCCAGTATTTTTAAGAGGTACTATAATCCATCTGTGATGGGGACATAGTTACTTCAGTTACTATAGGAAAGGTGTTCTAATGTGGTTTCCTCAAAACTCCTAATTGACACATGTTATTAATATTACAGTACTAATTATCAGTATGCACTATTATTTATTTATTTATTTATTTTTTTTTGAGACAGAGTCTCACTTTGTTGCCCAGGCTAGAGAGAGTGCCATGGCGTCAGCCTAGCTCACAGCAACCTCAAACTCCTGGGCTCAAGCAATCCTGCTGCCTCAGCCTCCCAAGTAGCTGGGACTACAGGCATGCGCCACCATGCCCGGCTAATTTTTTCTATATATATTAGTTGGCCAATTAATTTCTTTCTATTTATAGTAGAGATGGGGTCTCGCTCTTGCTCAGGCTGGTCTCGAACTCCTGAGCTCAAAGGATCCGCCCACCTCGGCCTCCCAGAGAGCTAGGATTACAGGCGTGAGCCACCGCGCCCGGCCAGTATACACTATTATTAATAGTCAAGTTAGATTTTAAGAGTTCCAGAGTAACTTCTAGCCATGATTCTTCTGATTTCTTTTTTTTTCTTTTATCATCAAGTAGCAGTCCCCTACGTTCTCAACTACTGCAATCTCTACCTCTCTGTGCTCACTAAAACTCTAGTCTATCACTCCAACTCCGAAGATATTAACTATACGATATATAGTTATATATTATATACTCCAGAGTTGGAGTATAGTGCATCATATATCAGAATTAAAATCCTTATCTGTGCTTGATGGGCCTTTTGCAGATTCCTGAAGACTCTCTCGTTTCCCTTGTCTTCTCCCATTCCTTCGACCTTCCACCTAGACATATATATTCAGTAGCCTTTTTCCACCTCCAAGACCTTTCTTAAGTCACTTCTTTACCAACGAAGCATCTTCCTAAACTAATTATAACTATCCACTTCACCCTAAACATGGTTGTATTTTTCTCTTTCAGTCTCGGATCTCCAAATGTTCTTAGGTTCCTAGGTATAGCTGGCATAAACTTACAATTTTTATATTGTTAAACATCTCAAACATATCATTCTAATATATCTTCTTTATTTACCTTTTTATTATGGGAAATTTCAGGCTCACATAATTAAAAAGACTAACATAATGAACCCCATACACCCATCGCCAAGTTTCAACTATTAGCTTTTCGCACTGTCTTAAACAATACAAAGTCTGTTTCATTTATTTTGTGCAACACCTATTTCAGCCTAACACACACAGCATAAACACATCTTATTAGATGCTTTATTTATTTTTTTTTTTTTTGAGACAGAGTCTCGCTTTATTGCCCAGGCTAGAGTGAGTGCTGTGGCATCAGCCTAGCTCACAGCAACCTCAAACTCCTGGGCTCAAGCAATCCTGCTGCCTCAGCCTCCCAAGTAGCTGGGACTATAGGCATGCACCACCATGCCCAGCTAATTTTTTCTATATATATATTAGTTGGCCAATTAATTTCTTTCTATTTATAGTAGAGATGGGGTCTCGCTCTTGCTCAGGCTGGTCTTGAACTCCTGAGCTCAAACGATCCGCCCACCTCGGCCTCCCAGAGAGCTAGGATTACAGGCGTGAGCCACCGCACCCGGCCTTATTAGATGCTTTAAATCATATTCCTACTGCATCCACCACATCCTCAGCTCTTTGCAGTACATCCTCCTATCCCCTCAGAATTATGAACAGAATCACAACCCATAACTCTTTCCTTTTATTCTCTTTTGGGAAGACTTTATTTTTTAAATTATTTAAGTAATCCTTCCTTCCTTCCTTCCTTCCTTCCTTCCTTCCTTCCTTCCTTCCTTCCCTCCCTCCCTTCCTTCCTTCCTCCCTCCCTCCCTTGTTGGAGTGCAGTGGTGTGATCATAGCTCACTGCAGCCTTGAACTCCTAGCCTCAGGTGATCCTCACACCTCAGATTCCCAAAGTCTTGGGAATAAAAGGGTGAGGAAGACTTTTATTTTAGTTTTTGAGAGAGGATAGTGCTCTGTTCCCTGGGCTAGAGTGCAGTGGCATCATCATAGCTCACTGCAACCTCAAACTCCTGGGCTCAAGCAATCCTCCTGCCTTAGCTTCCTGAGTAGCTGGGATTACAGGTGCGCACCACCACGCCCAGCTAATTTTTCTATTTTTCATAGAGATGGGGTCTCAAATTCCTGGGCTCAAGTGTTCCTCCTGCCTTGCCTTCCCAAAGTGCTAGGATTACAGGCATAAACCACTGCACCGGGCCTTGAAAGACTTTAAAGTAACCACTCACTTAAAGAAAACTGGTATAAGTTCTCATTTGAAGTCATTAATAAAGTAATAAAAACTTACTTATATAAATACATGTGAGGTTTTTTTTTTTTTTCTTTTAAACTATTATTAAGCCAGGCAAGTGGCCTGTAATTCTAGCACTCTGGGAGGCCAAGGCAGGAGGATCGCTTGAGGTTAGGAATTCGAGACCAGCCTGAGCAAGAGCTAGACCCCCATCTTTACTAAAAATAGAAAGAATCGACCAGGCATGGTGGCACATGCCTGCTAGTCCCAGCTACTCAGGAGACTAAGGCAGGAGGATGGCTTGAGCCTAGGAGTTTGAGGTTGCTGTGAGCTAGGCTGATTCCACGGCACTCTAGCCCAACAGAGGCAACAGAGCAAGACTGTCTCAAAAACAAAGAAACAAAGAAACAAACAAAAAACCTATCATACATTAAAGGAAAGTTCTGGAGCCTCTAAACTGAACAAAGGAGAAGGAGGAAAACTCACAATTGAATCCCATTATGTGCCGTGTACTAAGTGGTTTGCATGTTATTTTATAAATTTAGAGCTAACAAATATGATAGAACTAATAATAAATAGGAAAAAATAAAGAAATTAGCTAAAATGATATTTATTAATTCAAGAAACATTTATTGAAAATCTTTCTACAATGTGCTAGATACAACATAAGGTACTATGTATATAATATACAATGATGAATAGGATAAAATATCTGTTCTCATTGAATTCATAGTCTAGATGGGATGAAAGATAATTACCAAAAAATATAATAGGCTTACATGTTTAGTTTAGAAATGCTTTATTTAGGTAATATCTAAACCTACATAAACACATATAAAAAAGCTTTAGCCAGGTACCGTGGCCTGCATCTGTACTCCCAGCTACTCAGGCGGCTGAGGCAGGAGGATCACTTTATCCCAAGAGTTCAAATCTAGCCTGGGCAACATAGTGAGACCCTATCTCTAAAAAAAAAAAAAGTAAAAATAAGCTCTATAATGTTAAAGAAAATGTTCCATTAAAAGAAAGGCCATGAATTACATGAATGGGTCTCAAATGTTTGGGGTTCAGGGCCTAAAGTCTGTGCCTATTACTGAGGATCCTAGAGAGGTTTTGTTTATATGGATTATAGCTATAGATATTTAATATATTAGAAATTAAAACAGAAAATATTCAAATAGACACACAAGTCATTTAAAACAAGAACAAGCCTTTGTTTAAACATAAAAACAGGCCGGGTGCGGTGGCTCAAGCCTGTAATCCTAGCTCTCTGGGAGGCCGAGGTGGGCGGATCCTTTGAGCTCAGGAGTTCAAGACCAGCCTGAGCAAGAGTGAGACCCCATCTCTACTATAAATAGAAAGAAATTAATTGGCCAACTAATATACATAGAAAAAATTAGCCGGGCATGGTGGCACATGCCTGTAGTCCCAGCTATTTGGGAGGCTGAGGCAGCAGGATTGCTTGAGCCCAGGAGTTTGAGGTTGCTGTGAGCTAGGCTGATGCCACAGCACTCACTCTAGCCTGGGCAATAAAGTAAGACTCTGTCTCAAAAAAAAACAAACAAAC
>VSMD01062360.1:0-13043 GCA_008750895.1 Mirza zaza | reverse complement strand
ACATGATACCGTGTTTCCCCAAAAATAAGACAGGGTCTTATATTTATTTTTCCTTAAGAAGACACCCTAGGGCTTATTTTCAGGGGATGTGTTTTTTTTTTTTTTTAAGTATGGTACAACAATCTACATTTATTCAAATATAGTTAAGTCGTCTTCTTCTGGAACATCATCATAACTCTCCAAACCCCGAATTCCATCCTGAATTTCTTGCAACTCTATTTCCTTTAGAACCATAGGCCCCTAATCTCTCATGTTGAGTAATACAGCTCTCATGCGGCAGATGAGAAGAGCTGCTCGTCTTCTTCACCGCTCCATGAGGAAATGCATGGGTTGTGCAGATATGCTGAGGAGCCACGCCCATCACTAGGTTTTATTTTCAGGGTAGGGCTTATATTGCACAAATGTTTAGAAATCCTGCTAGGGCGTATTTTATGGGTAGGTCTTATTTTTGGGGAAACACGGTACTTTTAGATAAAGATTAGAGCTATGAAGACATTTAACAAGAAAATATGTCTGGGCTATGAACGAGACAACCAGTGGCTGAATCTGTGATATTCGGGGAAGGATGTCAGTTCCTGCAGGCTGACATGAGGTCTACGCAGAATGTCAGACTGACTCAGTGACTTCATATTCCAGATAGTCACACACTTCTAATGTCTTAATGAAGTCAGGTTCCAGACACATTGGTTCATTCATTTGCGAGGACCCCCACACTTCTTTTGGTCTTGGATGAGTTGGATTACTCATTCACTAAGTATTTTGGCAGAACCTCCAACTGATGTGTATTTTTAGTACTGGGTTCATGTATTAAAAAATACATTTGGAGGAGCTGGATGAATAATGGGAGAGGAAAATAAAACAGTAAGCTGTGTTCCTCAAATGTCAGCTCTGTAGTAATGGAGTAGAAACTACTGGGTGATTCATAGAGTATGTGAGGCTAAAAACAAATATAAGCAAAATACCAAATTGCTCAAAGTCTCGCAAGTGAGGGTGTCAATCATGAAAGAGCTTGGACTGTCAAAAAGAGAAGGGGCAAAGGAGGGGGTGTGGGCAGAGACAGAGACAGACATTGACACAAGAAAGCAGCTTTAAGGAGCATGCTTTATTTGAACGTAATGACCAAAAACATTTTTTTTTGGAAGAGTTTGTAAGAACTTCTCTCCCTAGAGACCAGATGAACAACGTAGCCTCTGAATAAACAGAAAAATCATAATGGCCTGCATCTCAGAATCTGCTGTCTGACCCTGAAAATGTGCACTTTAACAAAATGGCAAGGGGAGTTTTCAACAACAGAAGTGGCTGATACACGTGAATGTCAAACACTTAGTAGTTCCATATAAGCGTCTGAAAAGAGGGTGAGCCTTTAATAACCACCCCAGATTGTGCTGTCAAAGCTGTTGACTGCATATACTTTACATGCAAAATAATTTATGCCATCACGTTGAAACCCATTCTAGGAAATAGCTCCAAGATTTAGTGCGGATTCTTCTCTGTTATCCATAGCTGAGCCCCTGATTCAAACTAGCTATTATTTATTTATTTTTCTGTAGTCTCTTAAGCCTCACATCTACCATTTATTTTTAGCTTATGATGTTTCCATTCTCTGAAATGTCATTTTCCCAATCTCCCCTCCTGGCTTCTTTCTACCTTTTACGATTTAGCACAAATGTCTCTTCTTCAGTGAACCTCTTCTTAAGCAGAGTCACCCTATGGCTTGATTTGGTTCCTGCAGCATTGCTATCTTTATAATTACTTTATCATTGTCAGGACTACTGTTTATTGTGCATCCACTGTGTACCAGACATCATATTAAGCATATTTCATAAATTCCTTCATTTAATACTTGCTATAGCCTTATCAGCTAGATGATGTTATTCCCATTTATGGATGAGGCTAAGTAACTTTCTTCATGTCATCTGGCTAATAAGAGATAGCATTAGGATTTGAACTCAGTCTTCCTACTCTAGAACACATGCTCTCAAGCACATGCACCATGGCCCGGACTCTCATACCACCATACTCTTTGCTTTTGCTGGTGGTGTAGTTTGTATTCACCTCTGTCTCCTCCTCTAAATGATATAGATGTACAAGCCATGCTTAGGTTGGAGGGATGGATGGATTATAGGGCTGGTAAGGAGTTCATCTATTGGTTCTGTCCATGATCCAGGAGGCAGAATTGCTAGTATAGTCAAGGAGGATTATTTGGTGGTCACTTGAAGGAAATTGCCATGGACAGAGTTGGTACCAAGAGTCAATGGTCAGAGATGAGGAGAACCACTCAGGGTAATGGGAGTTACACAAGAAGCAATGGTTAAACAAGATCTTGTTCAGAGAAAACTTTAATTGGAAACAAGACTTAACTATACACACAAAAGAAAGAACATTTGTTTTCACTTAGTATCTATAGTACATGGCCAAGTGTTATAAACTTCTTGGATATACTGATCATATAACCTCTACATAAATTTCTAGATACTCCACTTATACCAATTTCTCCTCATTTAGGACATAGTCACATTTCTATTATGATTTTTATTGCTTTGTATTGTTTAAAAGTCAATCACTCCTTGCTGAACTCCTATCTTTTCAAGAACATTGGGTGTATCTCATTCCTTTTTGTGGTCCAATGCTTAGAATCATGACTCGTGAGCTATAAAACGTGGGCCAATGTGTATGTGAAATTGAAGCAAGCAAAAATGTTTCCTACAACATTTGTAAAATGACTGACTATACTGTAAAAACCCCACAGAATTCATTATTTCTACGAACAAAACACACAGTACTTTTCTAGGGAGACAAGGTTTCATTTCATATCCAGTCAATGTGAACAATCACAGAGAATTTCAGAGATATTAGATCATAACTATGTTTCTACTCTCCCTCCATTCTTCTGAAAAGGTAGAAATACAAATCCTTTCACAGATCACCTTGATAACTTACCATATGGGCCTTGACATTTAGAAGATAATAATTACTTTTAATATTTGTTGAATATTACCTACAATATTTATTGTAGAGAATTAAACAAAATGGACAGAATTTTCATCCCTCAAATACATTTTCTGACCATTAAAAACAGTACCCGGTGATTGATCAAAAAACGGATCCTTTATTCCTGTATTCCTTCATTCATGCAATGAATATATATTGAATGCCTTTTATATGTAAGTCTCTAAGCTAGCTACTAGGAATGTAACTGTGAGCCAAAATAGATCTAGTCTGTGGCTCTATTGCTGTTTATTACCAAATGAGGGCCATAAAGTAATTTAACTAAAATTATGCCTGTGGTAAGTGCTTCAAAGAGAGCTATATGGTGATATGAGAGCAAACCGCAGGGAAAAGAGAAGCAGGGTATAAGCTGAGTGTGGAGATGTAGGGGCAGGCAGATCTTGTTGGGTATATGATTGTGCTAAGGATTCTGGTATTTACCCCAAGAGCCACAGAGAGTTTTAACCACTGAGTTAATGTAATTAGTTTGTGCTTTCAAAAGACCACTTCGTTTACAGTGTAGAGAATGGGATGGAGGAAGCAGAAATGTAAAGACATAAAATTAGATGGCTTTTACGCTGGTCTGAGTTAAAGCAGACAGTAATGTGGAGAAGGTTTAGGATCTCAGGAAGCTGAAAATGAACTAGATTTCTAACAGACGTCTATGAGTTGAGCTGAACCTACTGGTACTACTCATTAGCAGGTGGAGGGGAACTATAGCGGTGCCACTTGGAAGAAAAATATCCCCTGTTGGCTTCCAGTTTAGATACTTACACAGATGCATTTGGCCTAATCAAAATGCTTCAGCTTGAGGAAATAGATGGATTTTTGAGATAAGCAGGGACCAAAAGGCATGCTCATGCCAAAAGGACAAAAAGGTACACGGTATAGAACTTGATGCCTTTCTACCTTCAGCTGTAGTTTATTCACAGTTCCCCATTAAAAGGAGTGACCTCTTTATAAAAAAATGATTTTGAGACAATAGGTTAAATGCATCCATTAAAAGTTTTAAATCTAAACTTTGCACAAAGTACAAACTATGATTCAACTAGGGGCAGGGCCTTATTTGATCTTTGCATTCCCTGATTTTTTTAATTGAATGCATAAGGAGAAGAAAGACAAACTCATTTAGTGAAGAGGGACATCAGATTAGTAGAAATAAAAAAATTAAAGGATTTGATAACTTAATGCCACATGCGAATGGAAAAACATGAGATGGATTTTGAGACTTCTGCAATTCCTAATTTGACTGTCTGATTGTAATTTACATTTGTTCATAGCCGTCTTTATGCCAAGATTGGTTTCTTCCATCTGCATGTGCAAATGTAGTAAATTAAATAGTTATTGGTGCTGTGGTTATCTATGGTATTTTCAGAGGTCTTTAGTGCAACCATGAAAATAAACACTGGACTGTTTCTAAAAATTCTTGCATACTGAGAATTGGATGCTGGGTCCCAGAGCAACTCGATACACCCAGACTTGCCTTTCCTCCCCAATGTGTTTTGGTTTCATAGGGCAGCCCTGCTCTGGGGAAGCACTGGGAGTGTGGGTTATCAGCAGATACTTTCTCTGTTTAGAGAGCTGAGTGCACAGAGAAACAAGGGCTCGTAAAGTTGCCTATGAAGAGGAAGAGATGACAAAGATTAATGTGCACTGGGTCAGGATCAATATTATGAGCCTCGCGGCTTTGGGGAGTTATTCACAGGGCGGTGGATGTTTTCTTCAGCTTTATAGCTGCTGGAAGGCCGAGGGAACTGGCTCAAGGTCACAGAAAAAGTGAATCAAAGTCCAGGCTAGTCCTCAACCCACCAGTGCCGAGCTACTCTCTTTTCTTTATTGGTACATCTCTTTCCTGCTGCTCTTCCTGTAGCCTCCATCTCCTCCTGTGTTCACTGTCTGTGAGAGGCACTGTCATCCATCCTGTTGGCCAAGACAGAACGCTTGCGCTCATTCTCAAAAGTTTTCCGACTCTGGCATGTGTCACAGATACGTGAAGTGGCCGAGACTATGGCTCTCACAGGTGTGAGAGCCTGTGAGCAAGGAAAGGGCCTCTAATGTAAATGAAAAAACAAAAAATAAAAGTCCACACCATGCTCATCCAAATTGCTACCCTGGTCTTAGAATCATCCTCAACTTCTCTTTTACTTGCAACCACACAGCATATGAATTCCTCTGCCCGGTGGAGCCTGCCTTGAACGTAACTATTGAATCTTGCTCATTTCCTCCCTTCCTAGCGCCTCTGCTTTAACTCAGGCTCTTAGCTTCTCTCCTCCTTCCTGGCCTAACTCCAGTGTAGCCACTACACTTTTCCTGCATCCATCCGTTGTATTGCCAACAAAGCTGTCCTTCTGAAGCCTGAGTGTGATTATGTCATTCCCTCATTTACGAACGTCAATAGTTCCCCAATGCCATGGGCTAAGGTGGGTCTCAGCATGGCTAAACCAACCTAACTTGCCACCCGCATCTGCTACCACCTCTCTCCTCTTGCCTTGTGCTCCAGAACCTCAGACTACTTGCTAGCTTCTAAATGTCCCTGTAAAGGTATTGCCCATTTAGTATGGGGGGTTGAGCTCCTGGAAACGGACATGCTACCCGACTAACCACATCTGGGGTCATGTCAGTATGATCTCCCCAGAGAGCTGTTCCTGGCATCATGCATTAGTGATGGCTCTTCTAATTTCCTCGAATCCTCTGAACCTCCCTCTGGCCATAGTTTCATATAAGTCAGAGTTCACACGATTGGTCCCTCACCCCAAGCTCCAGTCATGCTGCTCTCTCAGCCTCAGGTGTCCTCTTCCCTTTCTCCTCCAGGTGAATTCCTGCTCGTGCTTTGGACATTGTTTAAATACTCCCTAAGCCCTTACTAATCGGGGTATGCTCCCTGGACCAGCAACACAAGTATCTCCTTAGAGCCTCTTACAAATGCAGAATCTCAGGCCACACCCCAGATACATCCAACCAGCATGTGCATTTTAACAAAACCCCAAGGTGTTTCAAAGGTACTTGAAAGCTTGAGAAGCCCTGGCCTGGGTCTATAAAGCTTTCCTTCACCCCTCCAGAAAAACAAAAGACACTGCTCACACGTTGGTGTTATTTTAGTCTTTGGCACATTGTATCATGTGAACCTGTAAGAGGAGTAGGCCTGTAACAATAATTGCTGAAATGCATTAGGACATATTCATCCAAATGGCTGCTATTTATTATGATGTTTATAAAAACATACTCTTTATTACTTGGCCCAACATCTTCCTGCCCTTCAGAGGTTTCAAAAGCTAAATACCTAATTTTCTAGCTTCCCTAACAGCCACAGAAGGCCAAGGGACAGTTCTTCCCACGAGATACAAGCAGCAGTTTGCTAGGACTTTCTCTTCCTGTTTCTCTTTTTCACCTGAAATACGGATGCTATGTTATATGTCCAGCTCTGTTGCCACTGGACCCCAAAATGCACAAGCCAAGCATTGTGGATCAGAAAGAGAAAAACCTGGATCCCTGAACCAAACTGCTTCTCTGTAGACTTCTTCTGTGAGACAAATATGTCTTTATATGTTTAAGCTACTGACACTTTGCCGTTAATTGAGCTGAATGCCTTTCTGACCAACACAGTGTCTAATTATTTAGATGGACAAATCCAATTGGAATTGTCTTTACTAATCCTTGCTGAAGGTCCTTAAGGTGGAATACAATAGGGTGTTAGAACAATGGCTTTTCGATTGTTCCTTCTTTTTTCCATTGTATTTCCCTAAGTAATTGATTCATAGTAACACTGACTTCTAATATTCCCCCATGAGAAATAGGGCCCGGGACATATAAAATTTAGATAACTTGCTGCTTCAAAAAATCTACCAGAAAGTTTTGGTGAAGGTGTATATATTGGACTATCAAAAATATTAATCAAGGCTGCTGGTTCATATCAGAACAGAAACCTCTCCTCTTACCCTTCTTAATATCTTGGCTGCTCTAAAAATGGGAGGAGGCAGCCACATGAGGGAATTTTTAAAAAAATATGGCAATTGTTATTGCTTCACAGGAGCTTTGTGAAAACATCTCTCTCCGAGTTGTGCTTAAATCCAGCTCCATCTGACTCCCACAGCATGGGGATGCTTTGGGTCATGACCACCTCTATTTCCCAAACCTCAGTTACGCACAAGCTACATCTCGTTGGGAAACACTCTACTAGCCAAATGGGGAAACTGGGTGTTGATGGCCATAATAAGAGGAATTTTGCTGTATTAGCCTGTGTGACATCTTGGCTCCTCATATGCCTCCATAACTCAAGGTGGTATTTTGTCCACACTTCATTGCTCTATTGCTGTCAGAATCTGGCAGCTGCTTCTTGGCCCATCGCTGTCAAAAACACCCATAGACTCCAAATCATGCAACCTGAGCAGTCCTTACATCTTTATGCATCTATCTTCTTGGTGCCACCTGGCCTCTGACCCACAGCCTGGTGTCTCCTGGAGTGTACATCAGGTGATCCTTTGTTATTTTGTAACTGGGCCTCATTCCTACCTAGTAGAGCTGCATTCTCAGACTGTTCCACACAGACGCTATATTTAACACACGCCGAGAAAAGACAGGGCATGACAGGAGCTCAAAGTCACAGTAAACACGCCTGCACGCAATTGCCCTGAAACACATTCTTCTGAACAACCTCTACACAGAAACCTTTGTCCTCTAAGGTTGGATCTGAGTTTGAAAACCCAACAAAAATCATTTAGACATAGGTCTGGACGTCAAGCTGCGTGATTTGGCTTTTTTTTTTTTTAATAAAAAAACCATCCAAATGAAGAAATAAATGAACGAGCGAGACCCACGCTGGTCCTCGTCTCAGAAGACAGCCTCCGAAGGGAAGTGCTAATCCGCTCAGAGGCGTGAGCGGCTGCAGCCAGCTCCTATGGGAAGGCCACACTCGGAGATGTGGGGTTGCGTGACATGCTTTAGGGGATCAGCCTCGTTTCTCGGCCATCGGTCCTCAAATTTTAGCCTGCATCAGATTCACCTGCAGGACTTGCTCAGAGCATAAATTTCTGGCCCATCCCCACAGTTTCCGACTTGGTACATCTCAGGCAAGGCCTGATAAAACTTGCATTTCTACCGATTTCCCAGGGGATGCGGATGTTGTCCCAGGACCACACTTTGAACGGTGCTTTAGCCAAACCTAAGCCATCCCCATCAAGTCAGGCAGTGGCTTGGTTGTCAGTTCTGAGATTTTTTTTTTTTAATAAAGCAGTGTGACACTGTCACATAATACCCTGTTCACTGAGTCTTGATGATCTCCACCTTTCATATTTTATGGCTACGGGGTTCATAGTGCCCACCGGGTCTCAGTGCACACCGAGTCACAGATGAAGCTAAAAGGCAGGTTACTGTCAGAGACCTTAGGGGACGGGGGTGGGCAAGGTGGGGTGCAGAGGAGTAATTGCCATGAGCAGTTACTACAATTACTGTGTCTGACAAACAATGACCCACTCTGGACCTTGTTGTTGAACTCAGGAATGGATTTCGTTTGGTTTCGACACTTAACAGAGTTTAGTCTTTGTCACATTTGGAAGGAGCCACAGTTCCTCTGGCCGCAAGTTTGTCATGTTTTCCAGCTTTGTGTGGCCAGGTGCTCGAGCACCTGCTTTCTGTTTTGTCTCTGCCCCGCTTAGGTGCACAGAGGCGAGCTCCTGGCCTGAGGCACAAATTGGTGCAAATTCAAGATTCTGACTCAAGGGTTCTGATTGATTCTCTAATTTCTTCCCCATTCCACTTTAACCAGACATCTCCTTGTGACTCCAGAGTACCAGCTAGCTGCGTTATTAATTTGCTATCATTTTTAGCTACACATTAGGATCTTATGTGCCCCTTTGGTAAACCCTTAATTGATATTCAGAGTTTTAATATTTTGTATTTCCTTTAAAAAAAAAATCATGATGCTCAGAGGAAAGTCAATGATCCTAAGGAGGGCAGCTGCCTTTTCCCACAGAGTGCTGCCACCTGGCTACTACGATGACCCTACCATGTGACTCCAGCCACGGGGAGGCATGGCAGATACTCAGCTCACGTCTACTGGGTCCTCCTTTGCAGGTGCAAGGGGCTGCAGCCTGTCCCCTGCACTCAGAGAGTCACACAGTGTCTAGGAAGCTGGATGAAAACCAAGTGGAAAATTTCTAATCTTCTTCCTCCTCTTCTGTTGCTCCTCCTCAAATTCTTTCCCGAGGAAAGCCATGCCACGAGTTACCAGAACAAGGATGACTAACTCCCCACGCACAAAGCCACTTGCCTCCGTTAAGGAGGCATCTGCAACCAGAAAACACTTCGCGTCCACCGAGATTTGTAAACACAACATGGGAAAAAAAGACCTTCGCCTGAAGGACTCTTGCCTTTCATCCTGGCAGCTCAGGGAATTTTAGAAGCGGGACCCCCATTCATCTTGGTTTGGGGATGGGGCATGTGTGCTTCATGCTCCGAAGCGAGCTAAACAACCGTGCAGTCTCTAAATATTTGCATTCCATAATTGTCCCTTGGGCAGGATCTGCCGGGTTGAGTCACCCGGGGCCTTGCTGCCCCTCCCCCCAGAGACGAGCCATGGAATGGTTCACACGTTTCATTTCCTCCACTCAGTGACTAATGGGCGCTCCTTCAGTCTGGTCACATCTCTCCTTCAAAATGGCACTTCACCGGGGTCACCCATCTGCCTGCCTGCCACGCCGGGCACCTGAGGGGCTGCCGGAGAGACCGCTGGAATTAATCACTGTGTCCCCCAGTGCCTGCCACTCGTGTTCTTTCTGGTTCTCTCTGCTTTCCCTTCCTTCTCCTGTCCTTCCCTGGCCAAAACAAACCTGAACCAAATCCTCTGGCTACCGGAGTTTCCTCACTGGCTGCTGACAGCCAGGGATCGCAGTATTAGGGGATTAGACACAAAATATCGAGTGTGGCATTTTAATGGGGCTGTAACTCAGGTTGATGGGTCAACTCGGGAACGATCAAGGAATCTGGAAATGAGGATACTTGAACCTGAACATTACGATCCGCCTTGATTTTTTTCTTTTTTCCTCTTCACAAGCAAAGAAAACAGAGCCAGCCATTTTTCACCTATGACACAAGAGGATGGGAGGGTGCTTCTTCAAAAAGTTTCCTCTCATTCTGGTTTTGACATTGATTGGTGGGTTTGGCCTCAGAAATTCCAGATGGATGATGTGAGATGCATTTCCTGAGGTTGAGGAAGTGATTTTTTTAAAAGGCTGTATTTTGGCTGTCAGTGTTTCTATTCACATCCACGGCCAAACCTGCGACCTCAGATGGAGATGGTGTTTTCTCTGGGGGTGCTAGGCGTCCACACGGCTGACCCAGCCCTTTACCGAGGCAGTGCTTGACCAGGAGGTTCACACAGATGTGCACTGCACAGCCAGATGTGGCCGCTGCTGTGTGGGGTATCAGTCTCAATGAACACTTCCATGTATGAGATGATCTCATCTCTTTACTGTGCTCTTTTTTGGTCGAAGTCAGACTCTCCGTGCCCATTCTACCAGCCGGCATGGCAGGAAGGCCAGCCACCATCACTGCTGGAGACTTCTCCTCCTTGGGTGACACAGCAGGTTGACGTCACGCTCAGTCACAAACCCATCGTGGTTGCTGCTGACATCCTCATTATCCAGGCCTCGAGTTCTCTTGGCACCCTGCAGCCTCTCTACTGTCGTGCTCCACTCATGGCATAGAAATTTTGCCAAAGCTACAGAAACTTTGCCCAGGGTCTTACCTGCTCAGGTGTGTGAGGTGGGCTTCCCCTTCCCAATCCTGCCAGTCTTTCAGAGTGGAGCCTGAGAGCAGCACTCAATTTGGCTCTTCAATGGCCAGCTGACGCCTCCCTGTCCAGGCTCAAAGACATGTCTCCTCTCTCTTGCCTCATCATCAAAGGCATTCCATGGTCTGCCTGCACCTTCCTATGTCAGGATACCTAACATCACGTCCTCAGAGGGCTTCGACTTTTACAAGACAAGAGGAGCCCCTGTCCTCAAAGAGCTTCTGCCTCTTCTACCCAGGAAGCTTCTTTCAGGCAAGGAAATTCTAAGGGCTATCCACCTGCTTGGAATTAAAAAGGGGGGCAAAGGTGGAATGTGGAGAATGGGCACAGGACAAAACTGAAGGACGCTGAAGTGGGTTCAAGGTCATGCTGGAAAGAGGTGGAGTTTCAGCCAGGGAAGGAGGCCTTGTACGTGTCCTTTCTTATACCCACAAGATCGTGTTACACGTGGAGTAGTTCGTGCTGAGAGTAGAGCTAGATGAAAAGACAGAATCATCACAGTGGCAGTGCGGTGCTGGGAGCATTGAGTGCTCAGCAGGAGGTAAGCTTTCCCTAGTTCCCTCTTGCACACAAGGTGAAGACCAGGAATGTGAAGGATTAGAATAGAAATGAAAACAAATTGGGTAGCAATTTGAGTGGGTAGAAAAGGTGGCTGGCTTCAAGATGAGGAGGCATTTCTATTTTTGTTTGAGAGGGAGGGGATGTTATTAAGGGCATTTTGGGTTAATTGTTAAATGGAAAAAATCAGAAGGATTCTAATGCAACTGAGCAATGAACTGTCCTCACCAGTTCATAAACAATAGCTCATATTATATAAGATATGTACTACCCACCGGGCACCATTCTAAGCATAAGTAGCATCACCACTAGTTTATAGAAGAGGAAACTGAGGCTCTGGCCATATCATAGGCCTAGAGAGAGAAAAGGGATAGATTGGGTCAAGTGCCCCTCCTGGAATTGCCTCTGGGATCGTATAGCTGGAGACTCTAGTTGGTTAGACCTGTGTCTCTCATACACCTATCCCTGCATCTGTTGGAGGAGCCTATACTACCTGAAACATACAGACAGGGAGTGGTGGGTTTCTAGAATAAAATCAGGGTGCTCTTACCAGAAGAAAGGTGTTGAAACAATAGGAGTCCCCCAAGCAGACACAGAGAAGAAAAGCTGCTTTGGAGCCTACCTATCCACCCCTGACCCCAAAGAGACCCTTTAAGCATCTCTCTGGAACCCCTATGAACCGAGGAGGCACCTTTCAAAGTGCTGGTCTTGAACCAGGAAGGAGGATCTAGCAATAAGCATGAAAATTCCTTCAGCAAGAAAACAGATGTTACCAAGTCCAAGCAGTGAACCTTGTACACTTAACTAATAAGGGAGTTCCTTAGATCTCACCCAGAAACTATTTTTGGTTTTGTTTCAAAGAATCTTAATAAGTTTGGCTATCCAGTTACCCCATCCCAAGCCAACCAAAGTAACAAACGGCATCCTCTGGGCCCTGGGAGATAATGTCACTGTTTGCTGCTCTACTCTCTCACTTCCAGTGAACAGGGATAGAAAGATAGAAAGATTGGAACATAAATTTTGGTCATGTAGCTCTGGGACCTTTAAGGGTCCTTCACAGCAAGTCAAGCACAAATGATTTCTCAGTAAAAGAGCCAGCATTCCCAGGATAATTTTCATTCCACTTTAAACCGTAATGGTTTGCAAGAGCTATATGTATGCTCAGCCACTGCCGTGCAGTTTGGATATTTTGTTTGGCACTGTCAAACTGGACCAGGGGAGTGCCTGCCAACTTGTGTTTTGTAGCTGGGTTGGGTAGACAGCACAGTGTCTAACTCTCTCTGTGTTCTTGGCTCTGCATCTCACTCATCTCCATGCTTCAGTGAAAGTCACAGTACTGCCCAGTGGGAATCTCCCTCCCTCCTTGGTTAATCTGAACAAGTATGGACTGTCTCTCTGGGTGTTTTCTACCCATAGAGGCACTCTCTTTCTTCCAATACTGTGCCGAGTGCCAACGTGGACATACATGAACAAAACTATTCTCGAGAGGGCAGTGGCTTTTCAATAGTAGAAAAAACCAAAAATATTCTCGTATTTCCTTAGGGAGACTGGTTCCCCAAGGATCTGTGGACCGCTCAGCAGCAGTGAATGTCAAGTTGAAAGCTGGGGTTTGGGCTACACCGATTGAGATGCTGATCCCAACTCCACTGTTTATGACCCTGCACCCATGCAGTTTTCCTTGGGTATAAAATGAGGACATTACTAGTACCTA
>VSMD01062352.1:0-28979 GCA_008750895.1 Mirza zaza | reverse complement strand
GAATCAAATCTTCTGAGCTTGGCCGGGCGTGGTGGCTCAAGCCTGTAATCCTAGCTCTCTGGGAGGCCGAGGTGGGCGGATCATTTGAGCTCAGGAGTTCGAGACCAGCCTGAGCAAGAGCCAGACCCCATCTCTACTATAAATAGAAAGAAATTAATTGGCCAACTAATATATATAGAAAAAATTAGCCAGGCATGGTGGCACATGCCTGTAGTCCCAGCTACTTGGGAGGCTGAGGCAGCAGGATTGCTTGAGCCCAGGAGTTTGAGGTTGCTGTGAGCTAGGCTGACGCCATGGCACTCACTCTAGCCTGGGCAATAAAGTGAGACTCTGTCTCAAAAAAAAAAAAACAAAAAAAAACCCAAATCTCCTGAGCTTGAATTTGCCACGTATACCAGGATTCAAGGTGTCAGGTTTTTTTTTCCCTAAAACTAAAGAAATAAATTGAATTCTGCCTGGTGGCCTCAAGTATGTTTGTCCAGGAAGCTGGTAAAGACTAGAAGGGATCTTAGAGACCTGCTAACCCAGATCCTCTATCTGTACAGTTATCTAATCTCTTCTTTTGCGAGTGGCCTAAAATTCATCATATTTTGTAGTGTGCCTTTTGTCTGAACTTGCATAGCTATTTTGTCAATTGTCTCAGAAAATGAAGTAATTTTTTCTTGACTTCATGTGGAAATTGATATGAAATTAATTTTTCTTTGTTTCGTATTCCTCTTGATATCAGCATAATTTAAAATGGGACTGCTATCTATAAAACTTAACGAAATCCTCTCATGGAAAATAGAGAAAGGAGCCCACTATAATTGTCAAGTTAAAAAAAATGTGAGAGGGACATTAGTTAACCAGGAGAAGAACTGCAGAAAGCATTTATTGTGGACACAGCCACTGACCAAAATTCACTCCCAGAATGAAAAATTCAATGTCCCTCACATGGACATTCTTCATGCTATTTTTGCTAATTTAATAGCCTACACAATATTCCTTAGTGTTGCTTTAGTGGACTGGAATGCATGTTTAAGGCAGGGGGAGGAAAACTCAGAAAGGTGGCGGAGGTTCTCTTTCAATTAAACAGCTTTAAAAAATAACACAGCTGCATTACTGTATTGAATATATATAGCATACTTTCCTAAAAACAACAATAAGAAAAAACACATTGACAATAAATAAATATGCCCTAGGTCTAGATTATGGCCAGGTAAGAGATGTAGGGAAAAGAGGGACGGAGGGAGATGGTGAGCAGAGGATGTGGGATGGACTGAGAATGGAAAGGGAGTTGTCCATAGACACAAATAAAAAGATAAAACTGAAGATCAGAGCAAGGAGATTTAGAGGAGAGAGACAAAACCCTGTGCAACATGGGAAGACTAGCAAGCACTATAAACTCTCCGTGGAATATAAAGTAGAAGTGGAAGGTATTCTTTCTCACTTGAACTTGGAGCATTTACCACTCTTGGAATCTTAAGTCCTGATTAATAGTATAGACATTGTGAGATACATATATACATATTTTTTTCTTTCTTTTCAACCTCTAGTACTTATTTATTCATTTGCTCCTGGTTGTTGAAGGTTTTGCATATTTGTTAGCAGCTGATCCTTTTTGGAGCTGGAACCTTGAAGTTCCTGGTGTGTTCTCATATCCTCAGTCAGAAGCCATCACTACTTTGGAGTTGGGAGATGTCCAACCTGCCATGGAAATTTTTGTTAAGAGGGAGATCAGCTAAATTATTCCAACATCTTTAATATCTATACTGCTGACATCTCTATCAGGTAATGAATAAATGATCTTTTTAACTGCTGTGTTTTTAGAAGAATCTTTTAAAATTGTAGCCAAGAAATAGGCTGTCAGGTGTTATTAATAGTAGGCTGAGTCCATAGAGAATCCAGAGGAAACATTATCATGTAAGAGCTCATTATTCCACTGGTATGAGACACCTAGGAGCTATTTTTGCACACTTATCTGAGAAATGAGGAAAAACTTCTTCTTTTAAGCTTAAAAAAAAAACCTCTGTAGTTGACTGGCTTAATTTTTAGGTTTTAGTTTCTATTCTATTTTTGGCAAAAGCCTTTTATTATGTTTTTCACTGCCATTCAGGAACATGTTCTGGTGCATGTTGTCATTTATACACAGCAAAGAAGCTGAAAGAAGTAATGTTTTCTCAATTCATAAGTTAAAGATCTTCACTCTTCTCTTGAAACATTTGAATTGAGGAGGTGTTTTCAGAGGACACATGATTAAGGGTGTTATAGAGGCAGTCTGTATTATAGAGGCAGTCTGTGTTGAAACAATTGTCATGAAACCAACCAGTCTCAGTTGGTTTCATGACAGGTGTTAAAATATAGGGAAATCGGACTGTGGCCTGATTTTTTAGGATGCTTTTGAGTGCTGTGCATTATTTGCTTATAGTCGAATCTAAGTATCCCTATAGATATTGATAAGACAAAAATGAATCTTGGAAGTTCTTTTGGTTTTATCAGGCCGACAGAGGAAGACATCTAGAAGATGAATTCCCTTTTCTGTTGTGCAAAGCTGCAGTACAACATAGAACCCTATTCCAGGGTGCGATTTCTTACCCCATTTTGGGCCTGTGGAGTACTCAGTTATGCCGGGGCCCCCTGTGATTGTAGTGAAATTCCACACTGTGCTGACACTCCGCCAGAGTCGTGGCATTTCCCATGTTGCTAGGATCAGAGTTTCCCCTGTTTGTACTGTATTCCCCAAAGTTGGCATGGGGTTTCCTGTTATTTAGGTACATTTCTTATAAATGGTTTTTAAATAGTGTTATGGGTTACTATGAAAAGAATCTAGAAAGACAGAAAAATGTTTCTGTTCAAGCTGATCATATACGTTTGATATGACCTTAAAAAACACATAGATAAACAGTTTCAGGCACAATATAAGTCATGGCTTAGAGACTTTAGAAGTGACTTTTAGATGCAGGCTCAAGTTAACTTTGAAGAAGGAACTATAATCCTGTCTCTTATACCCGAAGGAAAATTTCTTCTGATTGTTATAATGTTTGATATGCCTTCTCTTTAAGTCCCCTAGTTAGTTAATTTTTTTCAGAATTTAGATCTTCTATTGTTGTAATAATTTTTCCAGTTTCTAGAAATATGCAAAAAATATTTGTGGAATTATTGTTAGTAATTAAGTCATAATGATTAACATAATAATTAATGTCCTTCGTTAATGATCATAACAACAATGAGCCACTTGTTAAGCAAATGTACCTGGTTCACTCCCGCTTTAATAGGAGTGTGATGTTTAATTTTATGTGTCAACTAAGAAAATGTTTTGGATGAGATTCACATTTAAATTGGTGAACTTTGAGTAAGTAGATTGTCTCCCCTAATGTGGATGGGCCTCATCAGTTGAAGGTTTGAACAGAACAAAAGACTGTTCTCCCTAAGCAAGAGAGAATTCTCCAGAGAACTGTACTTTGGACTTCATCTGTACCATCAACTCTCCTGGGTCTCTAGGCTGCTGGCCCACACTGCAGATTTTGGACTTGTCAGCCTCCGTAACTGAGTGAGCCAGTTCCTTACAATAAATCTCATTCTAGTCTGCCTCCTGTAGTGTCTTAATTTAAAAAAAAAAAAAATCCCTTTCTATATCTATACATCCTGTTGGTTCCATTCCTCCTGAGAACCCTAATACAGGGGTTAAATGATCATTCATATAAAGTGATAGGCTGTATAAAAGTACAATTTATATGCATTAATTATATTTTAAATGTGAAGAGATATACATAAAACTGTTTAATGTGACTAAAATCTTTAAAATATTCCTTACTAAAGTGATTATTTTAGCTGACCCTAAAAGTCTATCTTTAAAAATTTAAAGGCCTTAGAAAAAGGAAAAGCCTTAAAGTTTAGTATTTATAATTCCATAAACATTTTCCATTTTGTGGTAGCATAAATAAAGAAATCCCTATGGTAAAAAAAAAAAAAAATCCGTAAACTGTGAAGCAGAATTCTTTATTAATACAAGTTGAAGGAAAAATTAGGAGATTTTATTTAGATATTAAACTCAAAGAAACTGTTGAATAAAGAATTGAGAATCATCCTGATTTTGTTAACCAAGGACTAATGTCAAAAGAATCTTTATGATTAGAAAGCTTTGAATATTAAAATATGATTCTTAATTGAAGCAGAGACTACTAATTTCATGAGCCTGGTTCCTGAAAAAAGAGAGAAACTATTCTGGGTTCATAAGGACCTTATATTCAGCTAGCAAAATCTATTCTTTCTTTTCTTATTCAGTAATAGATATAATAGAACCCCTCACTTTTACCTAGGCACATGGATGTCTGGAATAAAGGCTTTATGCTTCCAGCAAGGCATGGCCATGTGACCAACTCCTGACCAATGGGCTGCAACGTGGTCACAACAGATTACAGGCAGCCATTTTGGCCTCGGAGGTGGAAGCTACATGTTGAGGGGACAGAACAGCAAGGTGAACAGAAACTGGATACCTGAATCATGGAATGCCATCCCAGTCCTGGGCTGGTGACCTCCAGTCTTTTTTCTTGTTTTAAAAGACATAAACTCTAATGTTTCATCAGTTTATTTTCAGTTACTGGATTTAGACCCATTTTTAGGATCTAGGGTTAACCCTGACAGATACATCAAAGTATTTTTCTTTTTAATCACTTGTAAAACAATTGTCTGTGTGAATAAATCCTTTGGGATAATAAAGTTCAGTGGCACAGTCTCAGATCTGTAACAGCAGATCTATGAAATCCTCTATTATAGTAAGAGCTCATGTATCTGATCTCAGTGATTAGAGAACGTGGTTGGGTAGGAACAGGATTCCTGGTTCCTGATAAAAAGAGAGAACCTGTGCTGGGCTCATCAAAACCTTATTGTCTGTCACCTGAACAAATGAAACAAACAAACAACAAGTATACTGGGAGCCAAGGGGGAATAAATATATTTTAACATTAAATGTTTTGATACTAAAAAATGTGTTTAAATTTTCCAAAGGCATAGGCTAGAGCATAAAAGATAGAAGTATGGTGATGGTGGTGATGTCAATATCTGTATTATTCTGTCACCACCATTACGGACTGTATTTCTAACTGTGTGTCTCACATGTGTCCTATTAGTCACCATGGGAAGTAAAAGACAAACTCGAAGCCACCTGCAACCTCAAGCACAGGTCCCATAAGATGCATTATTTCTGTTTTGGTCCATATGCAAAATCTGTCCAGACAAATGGCTCTGCCCAAGTGGGAGGCAAATTTAGGCTTATAAAAATGCTGAGGATGAACCAGGTTTACTTGGAATAAGCTTCCTAAATGGAACTTTGTGTTCTTTCAAAGTTATAGATATACAAACCTGAACTTCTCACTGGTACTTTTTAATGAAATCATAATGAGTTTTTTTCCTGTTTATTATAAGTTTTATATTTATGTGACTGTGAGCCCCCTTCAAAGCATGTTGGCATGTTATTATTCGTTGATTTTAAAAAATTAAAAATGATTCTGGTTGGCATGTTTTTATATACTGGTTGTGGCGTTTAATGCTGGACACAATATCTTGGGCACTCTTAAAACGTGACATTTTCTTTTCCCCATAAAGTTAAAAATGTCTTGTTTTAAGCATGTTAGGTCTTTTTTGCATAAATTTTTCCTGCCTTTACTGATGCTTGCAACACTTCTCAATTTAGTACCATCTGTGATTCCATCAGCTTGCTATTTACTGTCTTTTCTAGATCATTAAGGGAGATGTTATGGCAATAATGCTTTATTTACGTGTCACTTTTCCAGGAAGCCCAAAGTATATTTGTAGGAGTTATTGTATTAAACAATGGTACCCATGTGGGGTGAAGAATTGTACAGTTAGAGAGCATTTCAACACTATTATGAATTATTTTACATAGAAAAATAATATTATCGTGCTTTGGGAGTTTAAGTGTGTCTGTTATTAGATAGTTGTGTTGCTCTGAGCCAGTAAGGAAGTTGTTGCAGTGCTTTCTGGTTGTTGTGTCATGACACAAGGGGTGAGAGTAATTGAATTAGATTGATGAATGAGTTTTACTTTTTTTCCAGTTCCCTCTTGGCCTCAACATCAAAGTCTTAATTATTGTGAAGTGGCCAAAAGTCAATAAAATTAGAGGAAGAAGCAGAAACAAAAGAATCAGGTGAAGTGAATTATTAAGGATAATAAATTCATCCTAGTATCTCTCTTCCTTTCAAATTTTGTAGTTCTATTAATGTTTGTACATGCTTTTAGAGGCCTGGAGACTGAGGAATCCTTTGTAAAAGTGGTAAAAAGGAGAATCCATTTTGATTACTGAATGTGTAGATTTTAGTTTATTATTTTATGTTTAAATAGTATTGTACCAAGGCAATCAGGTTGTGCTTGGTTAAAGACAGAAAAAAAAAAAAAAACCTCTTATGTAGTTAGTATTTTTACTAACAATTCAATGACATAGGTCATTAGCTGTTGCTCAAGGAACCTCAGCTCTGTTTTAGTCCTTTTTTTTTAATTAACCCCTGGTTTTGAAAATTGGAAGTTAAATGTCATTTATTAGCAGCTCATACTACCTTTGCAAGTTAGTTTAAGAACTTTGGGCTCCTAATTTAGATAATGCAGGCTGTTGCTGAATTTAGTATGAGTTCTATCAGTTGCTTATTATGGAATTAGAATTATGATCATCCAAAAGAATTTGTAGGGCTTAGCACGATCTCTAGCTGATTTTTTGTCTTCTAAATTTATCATTTCTCTTACTTCTTAGATCTATTAATTCATGAGCTTAGTACCTTAGTATTTATTTCTAACTTAACTTCATAGTGGAGAGTCAAATGAATATATAAAAAGGGACAGTTATATGGCAGATTTTGGAAAGTGGAATTTTTACATTTGCATCTAAGTTGCTCACCAGGAATCCGAAGACAATGTTTGGGGCAACTGTTGCCTCAGGTTCCTTTGTCTAGTTGGGGTAGGGATTTGGGAGGTACACCCAAAGCCGACAGCTATATTAGCAATGAGACCTAAAGACCACATGGAGCCCAAGGCAATTACCAAAGATAATGGTAATTGTGGTACCACCACAATGGCACCAATTACCATTGGCAATTGCCCAATTTAATTCATTTGAGTATAATCATCTGATTTTCGCCATATGTACACAAGACTTTATTGTTTGCCTAATGTTTTTTTTTTAAATCAACTCTATTTTGTGATTTAAATGAATGATTTTAAAAGAAAAATTTTGTAAATACTACCACAAAGTAGAAAAATCAGTATCCTTTCCTAAAACAGATGGTAACTACAAAAATAAACAGTATGAAAACCAAAGGACAGTCATATAGTGCATAACGATGTTTCAGTGAACAATGGAATCCATACATGATGGGGCTGCCAAAAGATCATAATACCATATTTTTACTGTACCTTTTCTATGTGTAGATATGTTTAGCTGCCCAAGTGTTTATTATTATGCTACGATTGCCTGTGGTGTTCAGTATGATAGCATGTTGTATAGGTTTGTAGCCTAAAGCAATAGGCTACATCACATGGGCAAGTTGTATAGCATGCTGTGCCCTCTAGGTTTGTGTAAATACACTCCATGATGTTCACACAGTGAAGAAAGGGCCTAGAGGTGCATTTCTCAGAACAAATCCCAGTTGTCAAGGCATGCATGACTGTGCCGTTTTAGCTAGATGATATGCCTGAGAACATATATCTCCTATTTAAATGAGAATGGAGAGATGTAAAAGACCTACTAGTATCAAACTCAAATTTCCTCTTTGATATTAGAAAACTGAAGAGGGAAAAATTTTGTCACTACCCGATTTAGATATTTTAATGTATTGTACCAACCTAAAATGATGTCCCAGACCTGACAAAGCATCCCACACTTTGGGAACTATGAAAAAACCAAATAAAGAAAAAGGATCAAAAAGCCTTCCCTACTTATTTATTAATTCCTCTTATTATGTGCCCTAAACTGGGTATGTATGTGGTGTTGAACAAAATACACAAATCCCTGTCCCCAAGGACTTAACTATTGATCACACGTTTTCCCTTTCAACCTGTTCTGTGGTGCATCCGATCTTACTTCTCTAACTCTTTTCATCACAGCTCTTCTCTCATTGCTATCCCAGTCCAGTATAACTTATACTGGGGACTAGAAACTCCTTAGGGTCCTTGTTCTCTTCTGACATCAGTCTAGTCCCTTTGTCAAAGGTTTAGCCTTGCAATGTGCCTGGAATGTTCTAACTCTTGCCGCAGGCTAGATCTTCTCCAGGCCTCTGGCAAATTTAAACAATATATCACATTTTTTATGTGCTTCCTGAAATTCCTGCATGATTGGAGAAGTTAGTGAGCCAGGGTCTTACTTTAGGAGGTCCAGGGTCCTGGTTATCCTTTCCTTTGTGTTACTATTTAGTAGCAAGTTTGGTTTTCATTTTTAAAAAAATGTGGTCTGGGGCCTCAAGTTTGCAGTCAGACTTCATCAGTTGTCAATTGCCTGGTAGAACCACTTTACTGAGGGTGGTTAATGCAAAAGATATTTATTGTATTAATATCATTTGGTATACCAGTAAGTGCTTTCATAGGTTTCCATGTAAAATCTTACCTGCAGTGTTATTACCATTCCCCAGAACTTCTTCAGAGTTAATACCTGTGAACTCCTCAGTTAATGTCCCATTATCCATAGAAATTAATCACAGTGTATATTATCTGATTCATGGGTGTTTAATGGCAGAGATTATGGCCTCACATTCCGTTGGCCAGAGGGAAGACAGTCATGGCTAAGACCAGCTTTACTAAGAGCCTTCCCTGCCACATCTTCATTAGAGCAAATGTAAAAAGTTATCTGTAGTTAGAAGGTGGAACTCCCAAATTATATTTGTTGTTCACACTGAATTTTAGTTAAATTATGTAAAGTGCTTTGATAAGGAGTCATACATCTTCCATTACTCTTCTAAATTTAGAAATGATAAATTTTGACATCCTCTAGAGGAAGAAAATTCTTGAAAACTCTGATGAAGGCAAACTCATGAACGGATTTAAAAGGTAATAGCAATGTTAAATTCCAGGAAAGGAAAGCTATTTACAGTATATGCTAGAAATATTTGGAAACAATACTAGGAAATATGAATGTGCTAGAGTCCATGATTAATAAGTGTTTCTTTTTAAGTTTGTAAACAGTGTTGTCGGTGGGCTTACTTAGAAGTAAATCATACCTCTGTGGTCTTACTTGGAAGTGAATCTGTCTTGTTGCTCTCTGAAATCTTTACTGTGCGTGTCTTCAGTTGTAGATTCTACTGGGGCTGTATATAACTTCATACATCTGTTAGAGTCATGTACCCTTTGGGTAGTCAATAAAAATGCTAACCAAGAAGAGTTGGAACTCTCTCTTTTTATTTAGTCTTTTCCTTCCACAGAGCTTCAGGAGAGAGGATACTGGCTGTACTCTTGTACTTTAGTAATGATAGTAATTTGGTGATGAAGTCTTTGAAAAGCTTGGCGTGTAAGTCAGGAGGAGACATTTGCACAGTTTAGATTGAAAAGACAGTAAGTATCTGTTTGCTTGCTGCCATATTATCCATCAGCCTAATGCAACTGCAGTTTCTCACTTTGGTATGACAGTGTGTTTATAACAAGAATTTATAATTTTTCCATCTCACTTCTCAGTGTGTGTGACCTTATGTCTCTTGTACATGGCTGCGTCTGAGAGTGTTGTGATATTGGGCTCCTTTGACGTCTGGTGGGAATTCCTCTGCACATCTCTTCTTAGGAGAAACTCATATAGACATTTCTGGGGGCCATCCCAGCAGGTACCTGTCAGGCTTGGGAGCCTCATTATCCTCTGAGCTGGAGAAATGCCAGTATAACACAGTAGCACAGGAACATTGCCAAGAGAATATTCTTGCTCTGGGTAGCTGTGGAAAAAGGACAGCCTACAGGATGGGATAGTTCCTTGGTAATTCTCTGGAAAGGCAGGGGCTGACTTTTCCAGCTCTAGCTCCTTGGATCAAAGCCCAGGCTTCCTATGGATATATAATATCAAGAGTTCCTGGCAACAGAGCAATATCTACAATTCTGCTAGCACAGGCATACAGTTATCTATAAATAGGAAGGTTGTGACACCAGGACATTTACAAAGTCAAGACTATTTTTTAGGTAACATTTAGTATGTATTTTCTTTCATTGGAAAACGAAACCAATAGGCTCTCTTAGAGTACCATAAAAAATGTTTACAACAAATGTCAAAGATCAAAGAGTTTATTTATTTATAATGTGTTCTACAAACATATCAAAATCAAAGAAGGCAAACTATTGGCTTATGAAATCCAGAAATATATTAATTTGTGTTCATAGACATTAAGCAAATACGGAATTTTTTCAAACTATTATCCCTCAGGTAGTACAAAGGTTTTTTGTTTGTGTGGGGTTTTTTTTTTTCCTTTTAACTTGTTAGATATTAAAGTATGCATAAGCTAATGTTAGTTAAAGTAGTTGTAGACCCCCCCCCACCAAAAATAAAAAACAAAACCCAGTGACCTAAATATTTTATAAGTTTTATTTTTCTCACTTAACTAGAAGTTGAGAGGTATGTAGTTGCTGGCTCAAGGATTTCAGAGTTTAGGTTTTGCAAATTCTCTTTCCCCTTTCCTTTATGGTCTTCTTATGGTTACAAGATAGCTGTTCCATCTTCAATATCACATTTGTATTTCAGGCAGTAAAAAAGGGAGCGAAAAAAATCAGAAAAGCTCGTGCTAGTTGAGTTTGCTTTCTTTCTGAGTAACTACTCAACCCACTTATGGCCAGAATGGTGTTGTATGGCCGCTCCTCTCTGCCAGACAGGCTGACTGCCGCTTTCTAGATGAGAACATTATGATCTCCCACCCCCCAAAATGACATTCTCTTAGGAAGAAGGACAAAAAGGATAGAAAATCAGTTTATCACAAAAATCCATCTTTAATGTTACCTCTTAAATAATTCTCAAATCTATTCATATTTCTACAATTCCATTTATATCATATTTAACAAATGAGAAGAGGAAATCAGTTAATTGAATTGATCAAGGAGGATCTCTGAGAGGAGATGAGATGCAAAAATGGGTTTTGAGGTTAGTTATAGTTTGGAGAAGAAAGTGGGGTAGGAATTCCAAACAAAAGGACAGAAGGGATAAAAGTCCCAAGATGGAAATGATCGTGGTACCATGAGTGTGATTATGGTTATGAGAAAAGAGACTAGTAGGAGATAAGACTTGTTCCTGATATGTTTAAGCTATTTCTTTAAAAAGTAGAATGGTTGGAGACCACTATGTCAGATACTCAGATTTGGTTATTATATAGCATCATGGAAAAGCATGAAGCAATCCAAACTAAGTCCAAGGAAAGCTCTAACTCTGCAGGTCTAAACAGAATAGAAAAAGAAACTCATCACTAATTGTAGCCTCCATCAATGCCTGTTTAATACGTATTCTCTATTTCTATAGCCCATCCTGTTTGAGGCAATCCTAGAATTTTCTAAGTTTTTAGATGATTTGTTAATACATTTCACCACCTGCCTGGTGAAGTAATCATATATTTGCAGAATCAAATTAAATTGAATTTCTACTTCTCAGCAACACTGTTGGGATGGCCCCACCCCATAGCTCCTGCTGAGAAGTCAGGCCTAAGCTGTCAGGTTGGTTTCCCCAGAAGGGTTTTTTTTTCCCATACCACCTGAGTCAGAGGAAGCACATTCATAGCATATGATCTGTGCCAAATATATCTTCTCCTGAGAATTTGAGCTAAGGGTTTTTGAGAGTCTTAATAATTTAGTTGTCAGGAACAAAATAGCCAGACCATGTGAAACTGGGATCACTGACAGCTAAAGCTATAAGCAGACCATAGTGATGAGGGGAGGGAGGTCATAATCCAGGAACAACCAGGGGAAGCTAGTTTGCATGGAGAGAAAGTTCAGAGAGAAGCAAATGGGAAGGCATCATCCCAAAGACATTAACCAGGGGTCCTCAAACTTTTTAAACAGGGGGCCAGTTCTCTGTCCCTCAAACCGTTGGAGAGTGCGCACTGTGGGGCCGGGATGAGTTGGCTGCTAAGCAGGACAGGTAGCAGCAGCAAAAACACCCAGTGGGCTGGATAAATGTCCTCTGTGGGTGGCTTGTGGCCACCGGGCCGTAGTTTGAGGACACCTGCATTAAACATTCCCATTCTCAGAGGTTTGGCTTGACTTCATATTTCCTTCCATGAAAATCTGCAGTGTACTTTCAGTAAATTTTTTAATAAATTGGTTTATATGGATCTCTGTTTTTCACTATCAGTTATACCTAACAAAAGCAAAAAAGCATTTGAGTAATATTCCTATAATTTCCTGTGAGAGGAATGAGATTACATTAAATAAGGGAGGCACTTTGATATGTTCTATCTCTTTCAGGGTGATATAAAATCAGTGCAATCACATTCAACTTTCTTATTCTTTCATCGTTAGATGCAAATAGAAAAGTTGAAAGTAGAAAAGTTGTAGGATTGATAGACTGATATTAATAGTTAAATCTTTTTAAAAATGAAAGTCTGTACTATCTCTAAGTTAGTGCAGGTTGTCTTAATCTACTATCATTTATTTATTAGTCCCATTAACGATCACAATTTACGCAATCATGGGAACTCTAATAACACAGGGTAGGAATAACTCTAATAACTCTAATAACTCTAATAACACAGGGTAGGAAGGATGTAAGTGGATTTTCTATATTTTTATCACGAAAATCCGAAGGTTTCATAGGTGCCAATCAGAAGTGTGTTTAGTAAAACACACTGTTTAGTAAAAGGCCACAAAGCTATGGTTACATGGCACCTTCCCTATTGTGAGACTTTTGGTCTTCCCATAGATATCATAATCACCTCCTTAATCTTTTTGATAAGGCAAACTTGACTTTTGATGGTTCATCAGAGTGGATCCAAAGTCACTGCAGAGCAAGCAGTGATCACAAGAGAAGGTGTTGCCTCCCACAGCTCATTTTATGCAGCTACCTGAGATGAAGAATGAAGGTGAGGAGATCTCAGTGAGTGTTAAAAGAAACACCATTATCAGGGTCATATAATTTTGCTTGGTTTGGTTTTGTCTTATGAAAGCCCTCTCTGCAGGAATAAGCATGTTTAGGAGGAAAGGATTTGTTTTGAATTCAGGCAAATTGAGGATGTCCTCCATCAGTGGGTCTGAATGTTCTCTGTGCTGGCCCATGCCTATGTCTCAGTCAGAGACTCCTAGAAAGGGGAGGCAGATAAGGTGTTAGATGAGTGGATGCAAACCTCCAGTGTTTTACTCCTTAACGCATTACTGGGACTTTATTTTCTGGGATAAAAAAGATTGAGGCAGGCTGGTGAAAGGAGATAGGGCTACCATTGTGTTAGGCAAAGAACATCAGGAGGTCACAGCTCAGTGGGATGGGGAATGCATAGGGACATGAGATGTATTGAGGCGATGAAAACTCAAGGGACAAGAATAATTCTCCTTTCTCAGTCTTCTGCTTGTTTTCCTAAAGAACAGTGAAGGATCATGGCATATCAAGTAGCTCGACGCTAGGCAATCTTGTATCTAACTCCTGACCAATGGATCCATCAGTCCTAAGAGGAATGGATAACCCTGACTGACAAAATGATCTGTGGTGGTCTAATTAGTGTGACTTCCTAGCTCTAACCATGGTGATTGTGGAATCAGAAAAGAAATATCCAAGCAAAATATTTTGTGTTGTTTCATTTTTGTCCACTGCTAAGATACTTTCTTGTGCACTTTTGGCAAAGGGAGAAGATTGTTTAGCAAACTATTGTTTTCTTAGCTCATTATATTCTTTTAAAAAGTAGTTAGTTTTTATAGCATCAAAGTGGCAAAAATAGGAGGATTTGAATTCCTATTTATAGAGTCTGTGGCAGATCTAGAAAACAACCCTCAGCACAAAAGTCAGAAGTTGTAGGTGATTTATGAAAATGGAGTTGAGGAAGTCAGGCTTCTAGGTCGTACTACTGGTTGTTTCTGAGGGTCAAAGTTAGGAACTTTGTATAGAAAAGCATCATAACTGGTCTTCTCTTACCCCCTCAAACTTGTGTTTCTCTTATAGAGTTCATTATGATTATATGATGTTCTACAAGTAGAATAGAGATGGCTACATCTTTTTTTATTTTTGCACTGTAATGATAGTGGCAAAACAATTTTGTTTCATTAACTACAAATTAACCTTCAGAATTTTTATTAAGATATGCTTATTTCCTTATAACTTCTATTACACTAGAAATTTTATTTAGCAATAAAGGTAAAAAGTACATTGTTTTTGCCAGAAGTCAATCTAATGTTGTATAATGCCATATACTACTTGTTAGTCTAGTGTGTTTTTATTTTTTAATTTAAATATTTTTTAGCTGGTGATGCCAAAATTCAGTAGACAATTGTGCAGCATTCATATGCTAAGAGTGGTGTGGAATTAAAAAAAAGAGATCATACTCTAGTGGGGAGATACCTAATATGTTGACTATGGGAAAAGTATGGGTAAAATAAATAAAAGAGGCAAAAGAAAATAGAACTATTAAGAAAGGTAGCATTAATTTTGCTTGATGCTTTGAAGTAGAGGCAGTATTCAAAGGAGCTTCCCAGAGTGAGTCATGTTCAAAGAGGACCTTAAAAGATAATTGGGACAGAGGTGGGAATATTCTGGGTGCACGACTGTGGTGAGGTGGCCAAACATAAGTTAAAGTGTAGCCATCCGTGAGCCTCAGGTATGTTTGGCAGCATCAAATAATCCATTTTTAGGGGGAGCCTAAAAGGTTAAATTGAAACCAGACCATGGAAGGCATTCAAGATTGTGCTAAGAAATCTGGACTTCTTCTGGCTGAACATGTGTGGAAAATGACTTATGCAGAAACAACTGTTGTTTGGTGAGCTAGGAGGATGTACCCATGAGGAAACACAACAGAAAAATAGTTTAAAAACGTGGATTCTCTGAAAGCTTTTGAGTAAAGGAATAATCTTTAAGAACAATAACTCTGATGGCAGCAGGAAAGGTGTAAGTGAGAAAGAAAGAGAGAGGGAAGGGCCAGACACATGGACATATTTCGTGGGAAGCTACAGAAGTTCAGAGACAATGAGCTCAATTGAGAAGTTATGTTATGAAAGGATTTCTGAGTAATGTAACTGGGTCTCACAGCTGATTGCTCAGGGAAGGGAAAAAGAGGAGTCAAAACTTTCTCCCCTCAATATTTTGACTTAGGCCGGGCGCAGTGGCTCACGCCTGTAATCCTAGCACTCTGGGAGGCCGAGGTGGGAGGATTGCTCGAGGTCAGGAGTTCGAAACCAACCTGAGCAAGAGCCAGACCCCGTCTCTACTATAAATAGAAAGAAATTAATTGGCCAACTAATATATATACAAAAAATTAGCCTGGCATGGTAGTGCATGCCTGTAGTCCCAGCTACTCGGGAGGCTGAGGCAGGAGGATTGCTTGAGCCCAGGAGTTTGAGGTTGCTGTGAGCTAGGCTGATGCCACGGCACTCACTCTAGCCTGGGCAACAAAGCGAGACTCTGTCTCAAAAAAAAAAAAAAAAAAAAAAAAAAAATTGACTTAGTTACTGGAAGAATGGTGATGCTATTTGTTAGAATTGGAAATGTTGGAAGAAAATTGAGAAAGATAAAATTCCATTTTGGTAATATTATATGAGGATTAGTGGGATGTTTTTGTGGGGCAATCAAATTCAAGAGCTGTGGTTGGAGCAAGAGTGATAAAGGCCTAAATATGTTACATGTCTTCTTAAAATTGAAGGAAAGCCTAATATAGATGGAACAATTGCAGGAGAACAAAGGCAAAGAGGAGATGGCAGAGAACAAGGTCATGAAAAGAAACAGAGATTAAAGGAAGGAGTAGAAGTGTTGAATGCTATAGATTTGAAAAGTAGATTGAAAATTGAGAATTCATGGGCTTTTTTTTTTTTTTCCAATTTTGATAATGTTAGGACGTGACTGCTTATCTTACTTTACGCAGGAAGGTCCTGAGGTTGCATTTCCTGTACCTTCTATCTCTCTGGGTTTTCTCATTGTTAAATTTTACTTTCATTCTTATTTTCTCCTCCATCTTCTATCTCCATCTCACCCTTGGGATGTGGGCATATGCTAGTCTGCAGCATTGTATTTATGTGTGTTTACCAGGAAAATTTCATGAGAATTTGCATTTACTTCTCCAGATTAATGTATCTCACTCTAACAATACTCATTATTCATATTCTGGACTTTGGTATACTTTAGGTTTACTATACTC
Source organism: Mirza zaza (assembly GCA_008750895.1). Taxonomy (NCBI): domain Eukaryota; kingdom Metazoa; phylum Chordata; class Mammalia; order Primates; family Cheirogaleidae; genus Mirza; species Mirza zaza. The sequence goes on along the minus strand of VSMD01062352.1, from coordinate 12,717 downwards.
TGATCTACATTTTATTCAAACTCTGATCAATTTAGTCAGAATTAGCAAAGATACTTAATAGCATTTTGAAGAGTATGCAGAAAATTTTAATATTGTTTATACAGTGATTCTTACTAGATTGTTGTAAACACAACTCCCTATATGTGTTTTTTATCATTTGAGGGGAGAAAATTTTTCCAAAATATATATTTCAGCTTGAAGGTGATCAAACACTCCGTACCTCTTCCCTATCCCTAGTTTAATTTCCTCAGTGACAAACTGTGTCCTTGTAGATGAGGGGTAGGAAGAAAAGCAGAATATTTGGAGTGAAGCTTTATACTTGAATCACATAGGTTTCTTGCTAATGACCTAGGGAGAACTGCTTTGAAATATTGAATGATCAGATACCCAATTGGCTATAGTGCCAAAAACAAGAGCCAGCAATCAATCACTTCACATCGATCTGGGAGTCTTTATTGAAGCTCTTCTGGTTTAATAATCTTAATTTAAAAAAAAATTCCAACCCATTGAATGGATAAAAAAGCAGGCTTAATAAAACCTGAAGATAGCTTGAGAATAATAAGGACCTTGAGCTTATTTTGAAAAGTGATCATTAAAACTAGAATCCTCCTCATTGGTGATTCCATTCAGTGATTCAGTCCAGTGATGTTGAGATGGATTCAATCAGCTTGAGCAAGAGGCTTTCTCATGGGTGAGCACTTTCCACCCCAGCTAACCATGACCCTCACCTGCTGAACTGCTCCTCATTCTAAAACCCAGTGTAGACACTGCCCCTCACTGCTCATACTCAGACTGTCAGTTGCTAAGTCTTCATATTCTTATAGAATTTCCTCGTACTGTTATGGGGTATATCTGTTCTTTCTCCTCTCTTCACTGCCCATGTGGACTCCTTGAAGACCAAACTGTGACTTCCTCATTATTCTATTCCCAGCTGACAGCACTGTGCTTAGGAGCCTCCTGGTGGAAGGATGTGGGCTTCTGACAGATCTGTTTTCAAACCTCATTTCCGCCACTTTCCAACCCTGTGTATTCTTGGGGAAATTATTTAATAAACCTAGGCCTTAATTTCCTTTTATGTAAATTGTGCCTGTCTACCTTAAAGGATTGTTTGGGGAAGATTTATTTTAATATTTGTGTGCTTGGCATAGTATAGACAGTGAAATGATAGTTGCTATTAGTAATATCTCTATTATTGAAACATAGTTGAATATACTTAGGGATAAGTAAAAGAGGGATAATATGTTATAAAAATATAACCCACATTTCTCAGTTTCTTTTATTTTCCAATATAAGGAATATATAGAAGTTTACTTTGTTTTTGTCTAGTATAAGCTATACCTTTCTGCATTTATTCAGCACAGACTCAGGGAGCTCAGCATAGAATATGGTCATTTCCAGATATTTGTCTTCTCAGACACTTAAAAATTTGGCAGAGGGCACAGCATTTGCTCTTAGTAGTGAAGAAGATATTCAGTAATCAACTAGCATAATGAGTTCAGTGGTCTCCTGTTCGACCCAGTGTAGGGATTTCAGAAAGGTGAGGGGGCACATTCAAAGGAAATAGTTTCACATTTTCAGAATGCAGTCTCACGGCTCGCTTTATCATCTTCCGAAGAATGTGTGCTTAACAAAAATAAGTCTTGGAGAACATTTGAACACTGGTAATATATTAGAGAAAGATCTTTACTCTCTCTTTGAGAATTAATACATGTATCATTTTTACTTCTATACATCTAAAATTTTATTCCTCCCACCAAGAGGTATACTGCTATCATTGAAATCTGGGTCTAGGAATTATTACTAAGCTCCCAGCTTAGTCATTGTGTGCCCCCTCTTCCCCACATTTGTTCTGAAGTTTCTACTCAGTGCTCTATCGACTGGGCATTTGGATCCAAACCCATAACTTTTATGGCGTCTGGCTGTCAAATTGCACTCAGTGTACTGTCTGCTCCTAAAATCCTTTCTGCTTCCTCCTTTCCTTCTCTGATTTTATGTGTCCTTTAATTTTCTGTTTCTTCTGGAAAAATACAGGTGATTAAAAGACACCCTTTCTAGGAGCCTGCTGCCTGGGGAGCTCCATTTGCTATGGTTCCCACCATCGCTGAACAAACCCTTGTCTGTCATAGGAGCCTGCCTCCCTCTCTCTCCTCTCTTAGAAATAGATGGGAAGCACTATCTCGCTGTTTTTGAAGAGTGAATTTTTGTTTTAATATCCCCTCTGAGCTTCTGTGGGTGGCAGTGAAATTGAAAGCAGATATTGTGTACCAAATTTGTCACCTCCAGTCAGGTTGGCTCTGGGGCAAAACTCAAGATTCTCTGAGGCTGCTGTGTCCCCAATCTTTCCTGGAAATGTCATATGCAATTACCTGTTTTCTATCATCCATCATTCTGAATCCTCAGGGCATATTCGAGGGTGTGCTGTGAGTAAGGACTGTCCTGGTGCCACCTTCTGCACGATGGTTGCCTGCCATCTCCTGTTTCAAGATTCAAGGCCTCTTAGGCCTGGCTTGACTCCACATTGTACTTCTCCAGCTGGTGCCAAGTTAACCAACCTGCCTTTCTATTTCAAACCTTCTCTGAAAGCTTGCCGGCATATTCTCTCTCATTGGCAAGGTGTCTGCCCCCAATTCTAAAGCTGTGACAACTTCCCTTTTCCCTCGCCTCCCTCCAGCCTTGTTTGATCTATGACTGCTCTGGTAGCCAGGTCTGTGTTTCTGTGGGCGCTATTCTGTGTTTCGAGGTTCCATTCTATGCCATCCACTTCCTCCGCTCGTCGTCAGCCCAAATTCGAAGCAGGCTATTTTTGTTGCCTTTTCCCCTCAGGCAGGCTCAGGTCTGGGCTCTGCCCCGGACATGAGTTTTATTTTCTGTCATGTGGGTGTCACAAGAGTCATCGTTATCCCGTGATATCAGTTGAGAACTAAGTGTTGGACAGTGACTGTACATATCCCTAAATACCTGCCTCAGAGAGGGGGGCTTTGGGAAACAGATCCTAAAAAGAAAACTTATGGCAGAAAGTCAGATGGGTGAATATTTTTAAGTTATTTTACTTGTTTTTCCCTCAGATCAGGGACCACCCCTTTCTTTTCTACAGTTTCAAGTTCCTGTTCTCCACAGCAGGTGACTTCTGCAGGCAGCTGAGTGAGCTAGGAGCAGGCTACAGGGGGCCAAACTGCCTGGGTGGGAATCCCTCGCTTTGGCCACCGATTAGATGTGTGATGTTGAGTGACATTTCTTAATCTTTGTTCCTTAGTTTCCTCATGCATAAAATGGGCATAAAAATAGTACCTACCTCATAGGGGGTGCTTGCAGAGATTATGTAAGTTAAAATCTATCTTATTATTATCCTGAATCAAAAAAGAAAAGTGATAAATTCTGTCCACCTACTCTTACTCCTATGCATTTAGGATTTGACTGATGAAAGACAAAAATTTTTTTCTTATTGTTATATACATTAATCATACCTTTATTCTCTGTCTATATGTTCCTGGTATGTTTTTCTACATTTACAGTTTATCTTAGAGAACAGTGCTCCATCCAGATGTTATCCAATAAAAACTTTTCAGTGAGCTTGATAATAAAAGGCATTGTCTTAAGTTTTTAAAGCCTTCAAAATATTTAAATTCTATGTTCTTTTTTTATTTTTGAGACAGAGTCTCACTCTCTTGCCTGGACTACAGTGCCGTGACATCAGCCTAGCTTACAGCAACCTCGAACTCCTGGGCTCAAGTAGTCCCCCTGCCTCAGCCTCCTGGTAGCTGGGACTACAGGGCATGTGCCACTGTGCCCGGCTAACTTTTTCTATTTTTAGTTGTTTGGCTAATTTTTTTCTATTTATAGTAGAGACGGGGTCTTGCTTTCACTCAGGCTGGTCTCAAACTCTTGTGCTTAAGCAATCCTCCTGCCTTGGCCTCCCAGAGTGCCAAGATTACAGGCGTGAGCCACCGCGCCTGGCCACATTCTATATTCTTAATCAGCCTGGTTTAACTTCATTTGTGTCTTTGGTGGTCTATTTGTTAACTTCATGCCATGCTTTTTAATGTGAAGATAATCTGTTCTCCCAGAATAATGAGGCCCAAGTGAGATAATCTCTAAAGGAAAGTCCTTTGTGAAGAGAAATGTGCTATACAAATAAAAAATAAATTAATAATAAATAGGCTTATGGACTTGCAAAATAGTGTGTTGTCTTGAGAAAATAAGGCAGCTACGGTTAGATTCATGCAGTAGAAAAAGCCTTGAAAAAGATGTAAAGTGCCTGAGATATTTGCTTCTAATTTGTTAATCAATGATGATTACTTATTTGCTTTTAAATCTCTTTGGATCTTTATTAAATTTTAATTATGCTTCAAAATGATTTTTAAAAATATATCCAGTTAAATAAAGCATAATAAACCCTAACACTTGTTAGGACACAACTTTATATGGTTTTGAGGAAAAGTAATCACCATTCCAGGTAAACCCACTTACCTGGCAGGTGAAATGTTACAAGCTTTATATTTGGTAAGACTTCATTTTCTAGTTTCTCAACTGGCATCCAGCTTGGCCTATCTTTGCTGTCAGAAGATCTCATCAGCAAATAGCTCAAGAAATGTTTCTGCTGATATGGAAAAATAGGAAAGAAATGTCACTGGAACCATAAATAGGCCTTTATAAATGTTGGCTTTGATATTGACAGAAACAGCCATTATTATCTTAAATTCTCTGATATTCTTTAATTAAAACCTTTTAGGAGGTCTGAAAATTGCCAATATGTGATCTAAAATAAAATCTATTTTATTTGACGAACTGTGGTTTTAAACACCTTTTTAAGACATATATCTATATATATTTGTCAACTTCTGCTCATTTTTACTAAAATCAAAATTTACCCCCTTGGTCTTAAGATTGTGTGCATTTTTTATATCCTACCTATTTCCTAAAAGAGACTTGAAAAAGGTTATGATATGTAACATATCATATAACATATGCACAATAAAACTAATGATTTGTTTCCACACAATACTCTGGAAGTAGGGATTAAAAAACAAATTTGTTCAAAAAGAGGCTAATACAGTTATCTAAAGAGCAGCTGATTATTTGACTCTCAGTTTTCTGGCATCTAGGGAAAAAATGGAAATAGGCAAAATTATATATTCTCAATATCATAGAGGAAAAAACATGCCAAATCCTTAATGTTCTATATTATGAATATGGTTATACATATGTGACTTACCACATATTGGAAAAGATTTGCTAACCCCAAACATGTCTGTTTTACTAAATTTATCTTTTTAATTACTTTTCTTAGGTTAATCTGAAAAGCTTTTTTCATTCCCTGGGCATACTCTTTTTGTGCACACAATTTTGGGTAGCAGCAGGGTATAGGTGATAAAAAAAATTTTGCTATAGAGAAAAAGGTGAAAATTGTGGATATATCTAATTTTTAAAATATTGGCTTATATAGTTAGAATTCTGACTAGTTGCTTAGTGACTAGCTGTCTCAATAATCAGGAAGTAAGGTTGAACAAAAATAAATTGGTTTCAAAGCTTAGAATTGTCTAGAGAATGAAGACCTACATTTTCAATGTATCTACTTGAGTTTGATTGCCAAAGTTGAAGTCCCTTTAAAATCCTAGTCTAGGAAAATATTTTTATGCAATAGGAGAGGAAGACAAATGGGATACTCAACTATAATAGTGTACTTATAACAAGAATGAGAGTCTGTTCAGGAAACAAGTATTCTTCTTGGTTGAAATGCATCTGTTGGTAAAATACTATTGACCACTTGAGAAAGAATAGTAGAGAAAATATTTTCAAGCAAATCAATATAATTATTTTCTACCTTCCTAGAAATCTTTAAAAACTAAAGTGACTCAGTGGGACTTATAACTGAGAAACATGAGATATGTAAAAAGATATAGTGGTAGAAAATAAAAACAAATTGCTTCCTGGGATGAAGTCATGGGGACTCTGGCAGATGGTTTCTAAATCAATAGCTTCCTTTACAGAGTCACATGCGATAGAAGTTAGTGTAAATATAGATTGTAATATACTCTTATTTTTATTAGCGTTATTAAACCTTTTGGTTTGAAACCTATGGACATTTTGAAGGAGTTTCTATTTTCAAAAGTTTTACTCTCTCTAAATTAAGTTTTAGTTTAAACATAGATATGTTTAATGTGATCCCTTTGTAAAGATATTTGAATGGAGTTCCCTGGCCTAATTTAATATATAACGATGGGTAGATTTCATGTTTTCATTATTAAAGTAAAATGGAAAAAATAGAGAACACATAGTTAAGAATTTTTATTTTTTTATATGGTATGTGCTTTGATCTGCAATATCAAATAAACAAACAATAAACAATAAAGTTGTGAGAATTCATGAACTAGCTTAGTTAATTGTACAAGATTTTTCTTTGTGTTTGGCTGACTGGTTTCACATCATTATCATACTTCAGAAAACCAAATACATAGGTTAATTTTCAACTTTGTTGGAACTTTGCAGATTTTAGATTTTAATTCTATAGAACAGCGTTATTTATTTTAGGTGGCTTATGATGTTAAAACAAAAGTTAATTCTCAAACTTTTTCTAGTATCCATGTTGTAAATCTAACTTTTCTATCGAGTCTCTTCTCAAATATATATCAAATGGCACTTATATAATGTGTGAAACATGCTTTGTGTTTTAGATACATTCATTCATTCATTTGATCTTCTGAACAGCCTTCTCCAGAAGATAGGGAAGGAACTGTTTTTATTCTTGTTTTACCAGTAAGGAAATTTGGAAGCAGGCAGCTAGTGGGTAACATGTATTTCTAGTTTCAGTAGCTCAACTTTTTCATGGGTTCCAGATTGGAAATTAACATTTAGTGAATTTGCTCTCAAGTTTGCATGGAAGGAGACTCAAAAATCAGTAAATAGGGCCTGGCATGGTGACACATGCTTGTAATCCCAGTATTTTGGGAGGCTGAGGCAGGAGGATTGCTTGAGGCCAGGAGTTTGAGACCAGTCTGAGCAATATAGTGAGATGCCATCTCTACAAAAAATAAAAGAATTAGCTGAGTGTGGTGGCACACTCCTGTAGTTACAGCTACTTGGGAGGCTGAGGCAGAGGATTGCTTGAGCCCAAAAGTTTAAGGCTGCAGTGAACTATAATGATGCTACTGCACTCCAGCAACAGAGACCCTGAGATCCTTAAAAAATAGGTTGGGAATGTGCTCCAATAAGTGAATTCACCTTTCCAAAAGAAAGAAAAAAAAATCAATAGTTCTATAGTATAAAAGTCTAAACAGAAGAGGTTTAGCAGAAAAAACATACATAAAGAGATAGGTGCATTGTTTTTGATAGTGAAAAATGTATCCTTTAAATTAGATAACCAATCCAGAATAATTACATGCTGCCATTATATTCAGCAAATTAGACATCTTTTTCTCATGTCTTAATTTATTTTTTTCAAAATTAAGATGAGGATACAATTTCCTAGAATTGGCCTCTCTGCAAGCTAGTTGGATATTCCCAGTGTCAGGCATCAAAATTCAATGGCAGTTCCAGAAGGCATGAATGATAGAGAGCTATTTGTATCTTTACCAGATTTCTCTTCCAGTGCGCTTTTGGAATGTTTGTGTTAGAAACATATTATTTTGCTTTATTGAGGCAGTTGAAGGCCATTAATAAGGAGGCTGATAACTTCCTGTTCTAAGCTCACTTTTCTGTGGAACATGCTTCAGTCTCTTTGCATATATGTCTTTCCTGCCAAGTGTAGAGATTAAGACTACCAATCAATATTTTCCATGTCATTTAATCTCCTGATCTATTTGTTGATTCTCTGGAAATGCTCAGTAATCAAAAGTACACAGTCAAAGGAGGGTGTGATCAGTTCCTCAACCAAAAAGCTTCTTTTGTTTACTTAAACCTTGAAGATAACACTAATTAATCATGTACATAAAAATTCAAATTATATCCTGTGCAAATTATAAGTCATCATTAACAGTGTCTGACTGAAGTGCAGGCCTTAGAATTTTCATTCCCCACATACCGTGCAGTGTAAAGAGGTGTTGTAACAGAGAAAAGAGGCTTTACCTCTTCCTGATTTTTGGCTCTCTGCTCAATGTTCCCTATTTCCTTGACCAGTGTATCCTTCTCTTTAAGGCCATCTGACCAGGATCCAAGATGTCTACAGTCACAACCTCCCCAAACACTTCTTGCCTCCATCCTTGATATCCTAGACACCTCTTCTCTCTGTCCTACAACCATGCTGATACATTTTTCACAAAAAACTTACTGGATGCAGAGAGATAGGAACACTCATACACTGCTAGTGGGACTGCAAACTAGTACAACCTCTGTGGAAAGTAATATGGAGATACCTCAAAGAGCTACAAGTAGAACTACCATTTGATTCATCAGTACCATTTCTTGGCCCCTACCCAAAAGAACAAAAGACATTCTATAAAAAAGACATATGCACTAGAATGTTTATAGCAGCACAATTCACAATTGCAAAGATGTGGAAACAAGCCAAGTGCCCATCAATACATGAGTGGATTAATAAAATGTGGTATATGTGTACCACGGAGTTCTACTCAGCCACAAAAAACAATGGTGATCTAGCACCTCTTATATTATCCTGGATAGAGCTGGAACCCATTCTACTAAATCAAGTATCCCCAAAATGGAAAAACAAGCACCACCTGTGTGCACCATCAAATTGGAATTAACTGATCACCACTTAAGTGCACATATAGTAATGACATTCATTGGGTGTTGGGCAGATGGGAGAGAGGGGAAAGGGATGGGTATATAACTTACTGGGATATAATTTGCATATACAATAAAAAGCACAAATTTAAAGGATACACTTTGATGAGTTTCGATAAATGTGTGTCTCATTTAACCACCACTCCATTTCTGTCATCTTGGAGAGCCCTGCAGGTCTCTTTGCAGTCACTCCACTCCTCCGTTTTATCTAGCCATCCACTGCTCCCATTTTTTTCTCACCACTGATTAGTTTTGTTTGCTTTAGAACTTCATATACGTGAAATACTGACTTCTTTCTTCAAAATATCATCTGGGATATGATGGTGTTGCAAGTGCAAATAGTTGTTTCATTTTTATTTCTGGGTAGTTTACCACAAGTTGTTTCTCCATTCACCTGTTGATGAACACTTGGGTTATTTCCAGTCCAGGACTGTTATGAGCAATGCTACTATGAGATTGTACAAATCTTTTTGGTTTAATAAAACCTTCTATTTTGGAACATTTGTGGGCTCATATGTAACTGTAAGATGTAATATGGAAAGATTCCATGTACCCTTTATTCAATTCTCTCCAATAGTAATTAGCCTTGCAAAATTACAGTACCGTGTCACTATCAGGAAATTGACATTGATATGATCCACTGATATTATTCAGGTTTCCCAGTTTTACATGTACTTGTGTGGGTGCGTGCACACGCGTGTGTGTCTATTTAGTTCTAAGCAGTTTTATCCCATGAGTAGTTTTGCGTTATCTACCACCACTGTCAGAAACAGAACAGTTCTGTCACCACAAGGATCCCTTATGCTGCCCTTTTATAACCACATGCTTTTCCTCCATCCCTTAGCCCTGGAAACCACTAATATGTTATCCATCTCTATAATCTTGTCACTTCAAGAAACACAATTATACAGCATGCAACTTGTAAGATTGGCATTTTTCATTCAACTTCATTCTCTTGAGATTTTAAATCTCTGTGTATATCAATGATTTTTCCTTCCCATTGAAGGTGGCTTCTAGTTTTTAGCTATTACTAAGAAAACTGTCATGAACATTAGTGTACAGGGTTTTGTGTGAACGTATGTTTTCATTTCTCTGGCATAAATGCCCAAGGGCACGATTACTGGGATGTATAGTAATAGCGTGTTTAGTTTGATATGAATCTGCCGAACTCTTTTCCAGAGTGACTGTACCACTGTACATTCCCAGGATCAGTGTATGAGTGATCCAACTTCTCTGCACCTTCACCAGCATTTGATGTTGTTTGATGTTGTCACTATTTCTTATTTAGACACTCTTATAGTTATGTAGTGATAGCTCTTTGTGGTTTTAACATGTTTCATTAATGGTCGATGATGTTGAACATCTTTTCATGTGCTTATGTGCCACCTGTATATCTGTTTTGGTGAAATATCTCTTCATGAGTTTGCCCATTTTCTGGTTGGATTATCTGTTTCTTTACTGTTGAGTTATGAGGATCTTTATATATGCTGGACCCTAGTCCTTAGTTGGATAAGAGGTTTATAAATATTTTCTTCCAGTCTGCAGCTTGTCTTTTCATCCTCTTTTAAAAAGGTCTTTGACAGAGAAAATGCTTTAATTTTGATGAAGTCTATTTTATCAATTTTTTTTCTTTTAAGGACTGTGTTTTGGTGTCAAGTGTAAGAACTATTTGCTTAGCCCTAGATCTCAAAGATTTTCTTCTATGTTTGTTTATAAAATGTGTGTTTCTTCCCCCAAAGGTTTTATATTTTTATGTTTTACATTTAAAGCTGAGATCCATTTTGAGTTAATATTGTAAAAGATGTGTGAGCCTTTGGTCAAAGTTCTTTTTTGCTGCTTTTTGGTGTATTTTGTGGTTCTATTTCTGAGTTCTGGATTCTCTTCTATTGATCCAGTGTCCATTCCTCCAACAATACCACACTGTCTTGATTATTGCAGCTAATAATGTAAACCTTATTATTAGGTTGAGTAATTTTTCTCCCACTTTACTCTTCTTTATCAAGATTGTTTTAGTTATTCTAGGGCCTGTGACTTCCCATGTAAATTTTAGAATTAATTTATCTGTGTCCACAAAGCAAGGATTTTGCTAGGAATGATATTAAACCTATACATCAATTGGGGGAGAATTAATATCTTTGCTCTGTTGAGTTTTCCTCTATGAGCAAGGTATCTCTCTCCATTTATTTATATCTTTGAATTATTTCATCAGCCTCTTGTAATTTTCAGCATAAGATCCTGTACATGTTTGGCTAATTTTATATTTAAGTATTTCAATTTCTTTGAAGTGATTTTAAATAGTATTGTGTTTTCAACTTCGGTTTCTGCATGTTCATTGCTAATACATAGAAATGTGATGGATTTTTGTGGCTTGATTGTCTATCCTGCAACCTGCAAAACTCACTTATTCTAGGAGATTTTTAAAATACTCCTTGGGATTTTCTACATAGACAATTGTTTTATCTGCAAGTAGAGGTGGGTTTACTTCTCCCTTCCCAATGTGAATATCTTTTCTTTCTTTCTCTTATTATATTTCAATGGCTAGAACTGAGTTTGGTTTTTTAAAAATCATGAATGGTCTTGGATTTTGTTAGCTGTTTTTTCTCTGTGAAATGACATTATTTTTTTTGTCACTAGCCTGTTATATGGTGGATTTCACTGATTAATTTTCAAATGTTGGACTACCACTGCCTATATGGAAGAAATACAACTTGTTCATGGTATATAATTCTTTTTATACATTATTAGATTTGAATTTGCTAATATTTTGTTGAAGATTTCTGCATCTAAGCCCATGGAAGATATTTATATTTCTCATGGGATAAATAACATCTATTATGCTGAAACAGTTCCTCCACTTCTGTTTTCTGATAATGATTGTAAAATTAGTATTAATTCTTCTTTAAATGTTTGGTAGAATTCTCCAGTGAAACTCTCTGGACCTGGGTATTTCCTTTTCGGGAGTTTTTTTTATGAATTCAATTTCTATATTGCCATTGAATGTGTAATTCTTTTTGTGGGCATACATTTTCTTTAGGGTAAATACCTAGAAAGTGGAAATTCTGTGTCATACAGTCAGTGGATGTTAAACTTCATTAAAAACAAGCAAACTGTTTTTCAAAGTGGTTGTACCACATTACACTCCCAAGAACAATGTGAGTTTCAGTTGCTCCTCACCAGTCTTTGGCATTGTCAGTTTAACTTCAGCCATTCCAATGGGTGTGAAGTGGTATCTAATTGTGATTTTAATTTTTATTTCTCTGATCATTAATGGAGTTAGATATCTTTTTACAGACTTAATGACCATTTTCATAAATTTTTCTATGAATATCTTTTCAATCTTTGCCCAGTTATGGTTTTTGTACATTTGTTTTTAATCAGTAGTTTGTCTCTTTCTTGAGTTATAGGATACCAGACCTCTGTCAGATATATGTATTTCAAATATGCTCTAAATTTCCAGCTTTCTGTTGCATTTTCTCAGTGGCATAATTTGAAAAGTAAAAGTTTTTTGATTTTGATGAATTTCAGTTTATTTTCCTTATATGTTTGTGCTTTCATGTTCACATTAAAAAGGTTTAATTCTAATAAAGATAAGTTATTTTTATAATAAATTAATAAATCTAATAAGCTTCTTCCATGGCTGTAAAATTTTTCTCCGATATTTTCTTTTTTTTTTTTTTTTGAGACAGAGTCTCACTTTATTGCCCAGGCTAGAGTGAGTGCCATGGCGTCAGCCTAGCTGACAGCAACCTCAAACTCCTGGGCTCAAGCAATCCTGCTGCCTCAGCCTCCCAAGTAGCTGGGACTACAGGCATGTGCCACCATGCCCGGCTAATTTTTTTCTATATATATTAGTTGGCCAATTAATTTCTTTCTATTTATAGTAGAGATGGGGTCTCGCTCTTGCTCAGGCTGGTCTCGAACTCCTGAGCTCAAACGATCTGCCCACCTCGGCCTCCCAGAGAGCTAGGATTACAGGTG
>VSMD01062351.1:0-12705 GCA_008750895.1 Mirza zaza | reverse complement strand
GCCAAATTCAGAGCTCATGGTCTATGAGATAAACCCTCATCATTAGAAGGTGGCAGATTCCTGCCTCTGGAAGGCCCGGGGAGCTTGTCCCCAGCATCAGGGAGAGAGCCCAGTTAGATTCTCATCTGCACAGTAAGGGTTTCAGTATCACATCCGGGCACAACAGTGTCCAACAGGAAGAGAGAGTGTCTTACCTGAGTATGTTTTCTTGAATTTCAGGAATTTTTTTTCTCAAAACACTGATCCAGATTCTCTTTCCAATGTTCTTTTTCTCAGGCTGAATAAGACCTTGCTAAAATAAGGGGTAGTAAAAATTGTGTTCCAGGAGATTCTGTTTCTCAGTACGATGGAGGAAAAAGTACCACATTTTGAAGCTACAAAAGAAACTAGAGAAGAATGATATTGGACATAAAGCAATGAAAGAGAGTAATTATGTCCAAGATATTGGACATAAAGCAATGAAAGAGAGTAATCTGTAAGGGAGGAGAAATAAACACGTTGAGCGCTGTGACTGCCTCCCTCTGCTTATTGCAGAGGAATAAGGCAGGGGAACTCAGGCAGAGCCTGGTGGTCTCTTGGAGTTGCGCGGTACAGGGCAGGAATTATATTCAGCCTTAACTGTATGAGAAAATCCTATCATTTGTAACAACTGAATGTACCTGGAGAATATTGTGTCAAGTAAAATAAGCCAGGCACAGAGAGAAAAATACTTCATGATCTCACTTATCTATGGAATGTAAAAATGTGGGATTCATAGAAGCAGAGAATAAAATTATGGTTCCTTGGGGCTGGGTCCTGAGAGGTTTGGAGGGATGTTGGGAAGGGATACATAATTTCAGTTAGACAAGAGGCATAAGTTCAAAATATCTACTGTAAGTCATGGTGGCTGTCTTCAATAACAATATATTGGTTACCTGGAAATCGCTAAGAGCGTAAATTTTAAGTGTTCTACACACAAAAAATAATAAATATACAATGTACTGCATAGGTTAATTAGCTTGATATAGACATTCTACAATTTATACATATATCAAACATTATGCTGTATACCATAAATATATACAATTTTTATTTGTCAATTTAAATAATTAAAGAAAGAAATGATTTTTTTAAAATTATAAGGGACAACTGGATTATCCATGTGCAGAAGAATGAATTGGACCTCCACCTCACACTACATATAAAAATTAACTCCAAATGGATCAAAGACCTAAATATAACAGCTAAAATTTTACAACTGTCATAAGAAAACATAGGAGCAAATCTTTATGACCTGGGTTAGACAAAGGCTTTTTACGTTTGACACCAAAGTACAAGCAATGAAAGAAAAAGGTAGGTAAATTGGACTTTGTTAAAATTGTGAACACTTGTGCTTCAAAAGACACAATCAAGAGTAAAAAGACAACCCACAGAAAATATTTCCAAGTCATATATATAATAATAGATGTATCCACAAAATAGAAATAACTCTGATAATTCAATAGTAAAAAGACAACCTAATTAAAAAATAGACAATGAATCTGAATAGACATTTTGCCTACAACGTTATATAAATAGCCGATAAGCACATGAAAAGCCACTTTCCATCATTAGCCATTGGATAAATGCAAATCCAACCCACAATGAGCTACCACTTTGCACTCAGTAGGTTGACTATAAAAAGACAAGCAATAACAATTGTTGACAAGGATGTGGAGAAATCAGAAACCTCATGTATTGCTAGTGGGAATATAAAATAGTGCAGCCTCTTTTGAAATAGCTTGGCTGTTGCTCAATACTAGAAATGGAGTTGCCATATGGCCCAGAAAGTCCATGGTTATATATCTAACTAAAGAGAAATGAAAATATATGCCCAACATAAACTTGTATACAAATGCACATAACATCATTATTCATGGCAGTCAAAGGTTGTAAGTGGTGCAAGTGTCCATCAGTTAATGAACTGATGGATAGAATTTGGTATACCCACTCAGTGGAATACTGCTTGGCAACAAAAAGGAACAAAGTGCCAAGTATGCCACAACATGCATGGACCTAGGAAACATGATGCTGCATGAAAGAAGCCAATCACAACTGACCACATATTATATGATTTCATTTGTATGTAATGTTCAGAATAGATAAATTTATGGAGTCAGAAATTAGCTTTGCATTTGCCTGTGAAGGGGCAGAGGGTGGGAAGTGGTGGCTAATGTGTACAGGGTTTCTTTTTAGGTTGATTATAATATTCTAAAATTAGACTATGGGATGATTACAGAACTCTGTGAATATACTAAAAAACCACTGATTGTACACTTTAAATGAATGAAGTGTGTATAAGTCAATAAAGTTGTTTCTCAAAGTACCATTTATTGTCCACTTTATGTTCAAATGTCTACTTTATGTCTACTTATGTCTATTTATGTCCAAATGTACATACGTACCATTTTTGTCCACTAATTGGTTGAGACTTTTGAAAAACACTGATAAACTGGTATTTTGGGGGAGATTAAACACAGAAATTAATGGTTACAGTGCAGTTTGGCAAGAGCTGTGACCACTGTGAACCTTGGTTTCCTCATCTGAAGTTAGAAGTAATTATATCTACTTTGCCTTGATATTGTGGAAATTAAATGACATATATGAAACATTCATCTGAGTGTCTCACAACAATGGACTATCCAGGAAGGGTGAGCCTCATATTACTTACTAGAGCAGGGGGAAGATCTTTAAAAGAGTAAATTCTTAAAATATATAGTGATGGCTACTACATCAACTTTTTTCCCCTAAGAGAGAATAATGTTCAAGGTATCTGTGAATGTTACCCTGGTAATTGTGACCATTTTGGAGTTATAACTGGGTTCAAGTCCTGGCTCCTACTTATCAGCTGTGCGACCCCAGATAGGTGACTGAAATTCTCAGTTTCTGTTGCCTCATCTCTGCATCTCTGCAACACGGAAAATACTACCTGCCCTGGAGGGTTGTTCTGAGAAGAGATTAGAAGGATAAAAATTGTCTGATTCTCTTTCCCCTACATTTTCACTTTCTCCATTTTTAATGCCTCCTTCTCCTCATTCTAAAAATGTATTCAAGCATCCTCCATCCTAAATAAACTTCCCTTGCATTCCCCTTCTAACTACCAAACTCTTCCTCATTTCCTTTCAAACAAAGTACCTTGGCATTCCCTTCTTCACTCTTCGATTTAATTCAGTCTAGTTTCATTCCCTTGGGCCCTGAGCTGTCCCCAGCTGATACAGATATCCATAAGGGAAAAAGGATGTCCTAATTAACAAATCCTAAAGGACTCCTCTCACAGTTCTCATGTGACCTTACCTCTCTGTAGCATCATCCTCCCTCATTCCATTGTATCTGTGATTCTACTTTTTCTCCTAGTTACTCTTCTACTCATCTAAGATATCTTTCTTGATCTCCTTCCTGGACTTCTCTTTCCCTGTGTCCTTAAGCATTAGTATTCCCTGGGTCCCATCCTTGGCCAGCTCTTTACATGCTATACTTCCTACATCCTTGGATGAATTAACTCAAACTCATGGCTTCGATTGACTCTGGTAGTTGTGATGACTCACAAACATATATTCCTCATCTGGAGGCAATACCTGAGCACTGGACTAATATGTCCAATTGCCTCCTGTACATCCTGGGTGTTTTTACAAGCACTTCAAACTCAGATCTCATTTCAATGTCCTCCCTCACCTCACCTACAAATGTGTGCATGCCTCTGTATTTAATTCTTCAACTACATGCGTTAGCATTACTCAGTCACCCAACTCCAACTCAGAAACTTCCCCTTATCAAAGTCTGGATGAAATCAAGAATCAGGCCTAAAATCAAGAAGCAGCAGAGTACTGGTGAAAAATAAAAGGAGTACAGAGATCTGTACCATCTACAATCATAGATATCAATTTCAACTAAGCCTGATATAGAATCCAGTAAATTTACTGTATTCTTCCAATCAGCTCTCTCTCCAAATACCTGTAATGACCATTTAAAACTTTAAAACTCCTCAAATACCTCATCTCCTTTTCTCTCACTCTTAGAAGCTGGCCACACTTCCTATTTTAGTGAGAAAATCAAAGACCTAAGGAAGAACTCTCTCAATTTCCTACCACCAAATCTAAAAACATATACACATCTACATGCACAGTTGTCTTCCCTCCACTTACAGTAGAAATGTCCCTCCTACTGTTTAAGGATAATCCTTCAAAGCATGATTTGAGTTTCATTCCTCCTATCTTCTCTGTTTATCTCTCCCTCAACTTCAATCTGTCCTTTTCAAACATATCCTTTCTATCAGCACTAAAACATGCTCTAGTCATTAAAATCCTAAAATAATAAAAATACACAATCAAAAATCTAAAGCACCCTTCCTTTTTGCCATATTACCTTCCAGCCAATACCTTATCTCCTTACATTCACAATAAAACTTAAAGCTTTCTACATTTGTCATTATTCATTGCCTATTCATCCTAAAACTGACTTATGTTCCCCAAATTCTAATGAAATGGCTCTCTCAAAGGTCACCATGATGCTCATGGCATTAAGTCCAATAGAAGTGTCCTGTCTTCGTATCATTTAATTCCTCCAACAGTATAAACAGAATTAAACACTCTCCTTCTTGGAGAAACTACTATCGAGTTTTCAGTTTATAATTTTCATTCAAATGAGCCATGCTGTCCTGTTTTATTGTATGTTTTGTGATTTTTTTGGTCAAAACTCGATGTTTGAAATTACAATGTAACACTGAAAATCAAATTCTCTAACTTCCCCAGCGTTTGCTGTTCTTGATTTCTGAAATGTACACAGCCTCTTCTCAATGCTCCAAACATTCGTTTAGAGAGTTTTCCAAACTATTTTGGGAGAGCCCATATTCCTTATTATGTGTGGTCACTGAAGTCTCTGTTCCTTTAGCTTGTATTCAGCTAGTGTTTTGACAGCAATTTCCTTAAAAGCCCAGAGCTAAAAAGCAAAATGAAACAAAAGATACCTCTGCCAGTCTTTTTGGATTGGCTTTGTGCTGGGGCACTCCTTCAACACCCAGCCAGGCTGTTTACAACTCTGCGTTAGTTTTCACTTTCTACTTGTACTTAGTCCAGAGATCAGCTGATGAAAGCTTAGGGTCTTCTCATAGATTTTCTGAGCATGCATCCTACCCTGGGCATCCAGGTGGCTTTCTAAATCCTCCAGAGAGCATGGATGCTTTTGAATGGTCTAATTTCCTGAAGAAATTTTCTCCCCAGCTTATCTTCCAGGTTTTAGGCTATCTATTATGTTTCAACTGTCATTTTTGCCTCAGGCAGGTGCAGGTGTTTTTTTTTTTTTTTTTTTTTTTGCTTTATTAAGTTTTCAAAAATTGCCCAATATTTATCTGTCCTGAGTTCCATGTTAGGCCATAGAGGAGCATCTTTCACCAGTCCTTCAGGTAGCCAGCCACCAGACAGTTTACAAGAGATGAAAACAATAATTTGCAAATAAGGTCTGCTCTACTACCTCCAGAACCAGGTACCAGGGCTCTGCACTTGGGATGCAGGCTGCTGTATTCAATACTGCCACCATATCAGGGAGAAAGTGGAGCGAGGCCAAGTAAAAATGCTGCAAAGTTTTTCTACCATTTCTGGATACATTTTTATTGTGTTAAAATACACATAACATAAAACTTACCATTTTAACCATTTTTAAGTTTACAAGTCAGTAACATATCATATAAGTATATTCATACTTGTACAACCCTCACCACTGCCTATTTCCAAAACTTTTTCAACATCCCAAAGGGAAACTTAGTACCCATTACACAATAACTCCCTGTTTCTCCCTTCCCGCATTCCCTGGTAACTTCTATTCTACCTTCTGTCTCTATGAATTTGCCTATTCTAGGTACCTCATATCAATAGAATCATAACACTATATGTCTTTTTGTGCCTGGCTTATTTCACTTAGCATAATACCCTCAAGTTTCATCCATTTTGTCACATCTTACAGGATTTCATTCTTCAGGGATGCATAATACTGTATGTACATACCACGTTTTCTTTATCCATTTATTCACTCACAGATATTTAGTTTGTTTCTACATCTTGGCAAATGTGAAGTGCCATAAAAATAAGCCAGTCACAGAAGGACAAATACTACATGATTCCACTTATATGAGGAATCTAAAATAGTAAACTCATAGAAGCAGAGAGTAGAATGGTTACCTGGGGCTGAGGGAGAGGGGCAAATTGGGAGTTGTTCATCAATGAGCATAAAGTTTCAATTATGCAATATGAATAAGTTCTGGAGATCTGCTGTACAACATTGTACCTGTAGTTAATAACACTGCACTGTACACTTAAAAATTCATTAAGAGGGTAGATCTCATGTTAGTGTTCTTGCACAATATTGTAAATTACATTTTCTCAGGGCAGTTTGCCTTGACTCTTCAAAGTAGGTCAGGTCACCCTATCATAGCGCTACAGATCCCTTTTCTTCATATCACATGTCACAATGAAATAATACATATAATTAAGAGTATTTGGCATACAGCAAGCACTCAATAAATCTTTTTTTTTTTTTTTTTTTTTTGAGACAGAGTCTCGATTTGTTGCCCAGGCTAGAGTGAGTGCCGTGGTGTCAGCCTAGCTCACAGCAACCTCAAACTGCTAGGCTCAAGCAATCCTCTTGCCTCAGCCTCCCAAGTAGCTGGGACTACAGGCATGTGCCACCATGCCCGGCTAATTTTATATATATATATATATATATATATATATATATATATATATATTAGTTGGCCAATTAATTTCTTTCTATTTATAGTAGAGGCGGGCTCTTGCTCTTGCACAGGCTGGTTTCGAACTCCTGACCTGGAGCAATCCGCCCGCCTTGGCCTCCCAGAGTGCTAGGATTACAGGCATGAGCCACCGCACCCGGCCTCAATAAATCTTGCTGTTAGTATAATTTAAACATATAATTGTGCCATTTTTCAACTATTTCATTCACTTAATAAAATTAGAGTTGTGTGTGAAACTATCATTTCATTCATTTAATAAAATTAGATCTGCTCTAGGTGTTAGAGAAGTAAACAGAGATATGAATGTTAATTTTGATTAATATGCATGTCTCCTCAAGGCTGTAACATAACATGGAGGCAGAGACAGACACTGATTCCTTGCAGGTTCTCAGAGCCTAGCAAAGAGGCGTTGCTAACTATAGGCTGAAAGGGGCATTGCCTGATTCCTTCCAGAAGGCGCCTTTTAAAATAGGAAACCCACCTGGACAGGTATCTGCACTTCTGAGGCTTAAAAAAGCCAGATCCAGTGGGGCGTGGTGACTCTCGCCTGTAATCCTAGCACTCTGGGAGGCTGAGGCAGGAGGATCACTTGAGGTCAGGAGTTTGAGACCAGCCTAAGCAAGAGTGAGACCCTTGTCTCTACTAAAAATAGAAAGAAATTAGATGGACAACTAAAAGTGTATAGAAAAAATTAGCCAGGCATGGTTACACATGCCTGTAGTCTCAGCTACTCGGGAGGCTGAGGCAGAAGGATTGCTTGAGCCCAGGAGTTTGAGGTTGCTGTGAGCTAGGCTGATGCCACAGCACTCACTCTAGCCCAGGCAACAGAGTGAGACTCTGTCCCTAAAAAAACAAAACCCATACTACTAAGTGAAGTATCCCAAGAATGGAAAAACAAGCACCATATATACTCAACCAGCAAACTGGTATTAACTGAGCAGCACGTAAGTGGACACATAGGTACTACAGTAATAGGGTATTGGGCAGGTGGGAGGGGGGAGGGGGGCGGGTATATACATACATAATGAGTGAGATGTGCACCATCTGGGGGATGGTCACGCTGGAAACTCAGACTTGTGGGAGGAGGGGGGGAAAGGGCATTTTTTGAAACATAAAAATTTGTACCCCCATAATATGCCGGAAAAAAAAAACCACCCAAGGACTACAAACAGTGCAAGTCTCTCCTTTCCCTGTCCTTCCTCCCCTTTGACATGAGCCCTGGGAGGCAATCTCCCTGTTTAACAAAAGAGAGTGTGAGGTGTGTCGCTGAGCTTGGTGCCTTTTTCTCTGGAGTTAGGCAGAGCAGCCAGAGAAAACTTCCAGTGTCCCCTCCTCCTCTCCTCCATCCCCCAGACAAATCGCTGTCGTCCACCCCCACCCCAACCCCTTAAGAACCTGCTGAAGAGAGTGGCAGGTCAATGCCCCTAAAACTCAAGGGATCCGAAGAGAAAGCTCAGTGGCACCGCTGGAAATGTCCCCCTCCTTCCCACTCCTCCTCTTCCAGGAACTTCTTCTGTCCCTCTAGGATGCTGGGAGGTCTGATTTTCTCGCTGTTCCTTTGGTTATGTCAGAATTACGCAGCTCAAGCAGAGAAAGGAAAGGGAGAATTGAAGGAATCTGGCAGGAGTAGCCAAAATTCAAGGGGAACATTATAGATGACTGCAGTGGTTAAGTGCATAGTCTTCAGTGGCACACTGGTATATACCTTGCCACTTAGGTGTAGTGTGGCTTTAGGCAAATCAGTTAACCTCTCCAATCCTGTGTTTTCATTTGTAGAATGAGGATTATAACCCCTACACCATTAAATTGCTGTGAAGATGTCACAATATACGTAAAGCCCTTAGCACAAAGCCAGGAACCAGAGGAAGCTCTTAATATAATGTTAAAAATTTAAACTTGGCAAATTGTCTTGTTTTTTTTTTAAATCACCCTTGCTTTCACATATGAACCCCTTCACAAAGTGTCTTTTCTCTCTCCCTCCCTTCACAGCCAGGTGTCTTGAAAGAACTCTATAGGTGCTCTGTTGCCATTTCTTCACCTCCTCCTTCACCATCAGCCTGCATTTGACCTTCACTCCATCACTCTCTGCATTGTCTTTCATTGCTTAATATCACCAGTGACCTCTGGGTTGCAATGAAAATTGTCTAATCTTCAATTCCCTGATCTTCCTCCTGCCTCTGATAACATGGAGCACTCTTTCCTCCTATGTTTTCACTTCTGTGTCACGACTTTCCTGATGTTCTTCTACATTTCTGGCCATTCATCTAGCTCCTTTGTAATGTCATCCTTCCCTACCTAGGCATTACATATTGACTTTCTTTGGGCTTGGTCCTAAGGCCACTTATCATCACTCCATGCTCTCCCTCAGGCAATCTGGACCATACTCTCATCTTTAATTACAAATTGGTAAGCCACCAGGGACATTTCTTTCTCAGTCCACCCAATCAACACAGCTCCAAACTAGAATAACCAACTCTCTATCCAATGTATCTGATTGAATGTCTCATAGGCACCTCAAACTCCCCATGACTATGGACAAATGCATGCTCTTCCCCCTAAATTGAATTCCCTTCTAGTGTTATCATCCCATTCAATGGTATCATGCTCTATTCAGTTACACACATCAACAATCAAGGCATTATCCTTGTTGCCCTTTCTCCCTTACTTTTACATGCTATTCATTGCCAAGTCCTAGAGATTATTCTCCTAGATATTTATCAAAATTATCCACATTTTTTCCATCTCCACTACTACCATTCTTGTCTGTGTTCTCATCATGTCACACTTTGACTACTTGAACTGTTTCTAATTGGCCACTATTAAATATACTCTGGTTTCCCTCAAATTCATATTTGACCAAATGATATTTTCAAAACAAACATTAGATAACACACATCCCACTTACTCCACTTGGTTACAAACCTAAAAATTCCTCCCTTGCTCTTAGAAGAAAAACAGAAATCTTTAACATGGCCTTCATGCTCCAACCTCTACTTAAGGTTCAGGACTAAGTGGGACAAGAGAGGTATTTGGATACAAAATTTAAGGTAACGATCACACTCAGAGTCATGATCAAGCGAAGTGTTGGCAACAGAGAATGAGTGTCTGTTGTAATTTTGTACCCAAGGTGCCACTGATATCACACCCTGATCTCAGCCCTGCCATCCTTGCCTAACCACTATAGTCACAATAATAACTGCTAACATTCACTGAATGATTGCCATCTGTAGTCAGTTAGTATGGTCTTATGTGCTTTACAGGCTCTATGTCACTGAACTCTCAAAAAATTCTGCAAGGTATCTTTTGATTATCATCACTTAGTACACAGGTAAGGCCCAAAGGGGTTCAGTAACTTGCCCTTTGTTACACAGCTAGTAAGTGGAGAGCTGAGGACCAAATGCAAGTCATCTGATTACACAGATTAAGTAATCACACTGAGTAGTACTCAGCTACTTTACTTCTTTGCATCCCCATCTCACACCACTTTCCTACTTGTGCTTTTCACTCATAGCAAATAAAGTCTCATTAGTTCCTTGAACCAGTTTCAATTACTGTGACCACAGGTCCTTTGAGCATGCTGTGCTCTCAGTCAGGGATGACTGACCATTGCTTTTAATGAATGAGCCATTCATCCATCATATTTCGGCTCTAGTGTCATTCAATTGTTTCTCCCACCAAGTCTAGGTTAGGGTTCTATTATTATGAACCCACATAGAAATGTTCTTCTTTATTATCAGAGCACTGTCATTATAGAATCATATGTTCATTAATGTGATGTTTGATTAAATGTATCTTGCGGGGCAGAGAGTATTTGAGGCAGGCCCGCAAGGAGATTAGATACTTCTCCCCACAGAGCCAAGTCCCTAAGATTGGGGTCGCCACAGAGGATAAGGAAATAGATAGGCAACAGAGAGAAATAAAAGAATACACAGAGACTAAGGTATGGTTTATTGTTTTATATATATAAAGATCAGATATAACAGCAGGGGACACCTAGGAGACTGGTGTATCCCCATGAACGCCAGCAATATGGTTAGATTCATACAGGTTTTTATAATCACAGACATCAATTACCAGTTGTCAGGGTAACATATTTGCATATCAGGGAATGCAGTTGGTAGGGGATACAGGTAGTGGGTTAGGGTCAAAAGTCCCCTCAAGGGGCTTCTAATCTATCTAGGTGAACAAACACGTACAAAGTCTTTTAGGGGCTAACTTCTAAATTCTAAGAGGTAGTTGTCAATTAACAGAGGTAAAACAAAGGAGGTATAGTGACTCTATGTATCTTTGATTAGTTATGGTGGACTTAAAGGTAGACAGACAGGAGAGAACAGGAAGCCCATCTCTAATAAACAGATTTTATTAACCACCAGGGCGCTTCTCTGGGCAGAGTGCACTCATTGTCTCCGGCTCCCATCCTGTGGGCCATATTTGCCTTGTCTTGTCTTTCAAGACACAGGGAAGCTCACAGATTTTGAGATACTGGGAACCCTTCCTAGAAAACATCCCTACCAGAGATTAGAGAGCTCTCCCATGATAGCAGCCTCTAATAAGTGAACCATTGAGTCCACATATTCCTTCATGGAAAAACCCTGCAAACTCCTGTTTCTGTCTTTAATATAGTAATACAGGTTTATACAATAAAATAATGGTCTTATGAGCTACATCTCATTAATTCTTCAATCATATTTTCCAACAGTATCTTATCTGCTTGCCTGTAAGCAAAATGAGAGATAAAACCATATCTGGTTTTGCTTACCACTAAATCCTCTATAATTAACACAGTGCTTGATATGGGGTAAATGTTAGAGACTTACTGTGGAACTAATTAATTGATTTGTTAATTAAATGACATTTTAGATATGTTGAGAGGGTAAGAGAAGAGTTTTCTAGGCAGAGGGAACAGTATGTGCAAAGTGCCTGTGGCAGGAGAGGAAATGGCATGTTTGCTAAAGTGAAAGAAGGCTAGCATGTGTATATGTCAATACGATCCAGCCAAAGAGCAGCAGGAACACATAGATAGTTAAATAAGTTAGTCTTATTATTCATTGTAATGAGGGGGAATGCATGCCATGAGGAACCACAGTACTTCAGAAAAATCACGTTAGAAAGAACTATAATAGGATTTGGATTTTGGTTGGATAATGCTGGTATTTATGTCCGCCAGAGAACACCATGACCTAGTTATGAGTAAAAAGCCAGGTTAATAGCAACACAGAGGCCTAGTTGTGACAGGCCAATGTCTGCATGTCAGGGACTAATGTTTTCCCCCATATGACTAAAGAGCAGAGAGACTTGGAGAGAACTGGCATAGGGCCAATCTATGCAGGGGCTGGAATACCATGTTAGTGGAGTCGACCTTTATCTTAATAGCAAAGGGAAGCAGGTAACTGATGCACTTAAATCCATGTATCAAGGACAATGGAGGGTCGGAAATGTGACCCTTCTTGCAAACTTGCAAGTTAATTTGCCACAGATTGACAGAGGCTAACAGAGGACCTAAGCCTTCTAGGTCACAGACAAAGAACTTCATTACTCACGGCAAAAGCAGTAGCCAGGGTTCAAGTGCACTCTGGTTCTACATGCCCTCTAAGTCCCACGGGAGCAATGAAGGCGGCCTGAACTGGATGCTTACACGCGTAGAGGCCTGTGTTGTAAGAAATGAACATTGAGCTTGGGAGATAACAATGCGTTTATAGCGAGTGGAAGTGATCCTGCTCTTTGTGTGAGGTGTTATGTCATTCCTAACTTTGCTCCCTGCAAGTAGAACCCTGAGAAATATCCTAGGTAAAGAGTGGGTGGGGCTTTGAACTCTTGGCATATCTGTGAAAACCGTGAAGGAATGCTCAGGGCCCGTGCTGGATTTCCTCACCCAACACTGTGTCTTTAAAAAGGTCAACATTTGAAGAACTGGCTCATTAATGGAGAAAGCTAACACTGAATCA
>VSMD01062350.1:0-50520 GCA_008750895.1 Mirza zaza | reverse complement strand
GCTAGAGTGAGTGCCGTGGCGTCAGCCTAGCTCACAGCAACCTCAAACTCCTGGGCTCAAGCAATCCTGCTGCCTCAGCCTCCCAAGTAGCTGGGACTACAGGCATGTGCCACCATGCCCGGCTAATTTTTTTTTTTCTATATATATATTAGTTGGCCAATTAATTTCTTTCTATTTATAGTAGAGATGGGGTCTCACTCTTGCTCAGGCTGGTCTCGAACTCCTGAGCTCAAATGATCCGCCCACCTCGGCCTCCCAGAGAGCTAGGATTACAGGCTTGAGCCACCGCGCCCGGCCTAGAATCTTTTTTTTTTTCTTTCCATCTTTGGTTAGGATGTATTGATAGCTGCCAAATTGCAGCACTATTAGCTAAATTTAGGAACTTAACTGGCACAGAATTTATTAAGAAAAACAAAATTCTGTTATCATAGTCTCAAATTGGGCAAATGACAAAGCAAAATGGAGAGGTAGCGGAAGACTGCAAAGCGGTTGTGTAGGGGGCTTCTGCTCAAGTCACATCTAAGAAGGAAGAGACACACAGAAGAGAGGGAAGGGGACTTACAGTCTAGTCTAAGACTACATATGTAGAGGTGTGACATCCCAGGAGAGCAGTGTCAGGAAAACTAAGGCCATGAATAAAAAGAGCATTTGAGAAAATGCTATGTCAATGTTTTAAAAAGAGGGCTTTTAGCATTTCAATCAGTGCATGATGTACAATTCCTGCTGCTTGAAAAAGATGGGGTCAGAATCAGAGAGAGACAGAGAGGAAGCAGAACTACTCAATTCTCATTTTGCTCCTGTCTTTTTCATTCAAGCACAGTGTGAGAATCTCCATCTACAAAAACAGGTATGTAACAAGTATCTCACCTCTTTACTTTTTACAAACCATATTCATTTCTGTTTCAAGCTTTTTCTTTCTGGAGAGGTGGAAAGAGTTGTGTCAAGGCTCCAGGAGGGTCAGGCCACACTGGTTGCTCTGTAGTACCCAGTATTTCTGCTCACATGGCTGCCTCATTTATAGTCGCCTTTGGCTGTATCCGAGTAGAGCCTGATCCACAGAAATCTTTTGGTGACGTTTCCTATGGTTCTTTCTGCCTCGATGTGTACCACATAGGCCTCTAGGGTCTTGTGGCCTCTCCAGGGACACTGCCAGGAAGCAGGGCCTGGGTACCTCCTCCTCCAAGGTCTACAAGCTTCTCTTCTCCCTTTCCCATCCGTGGAGAGGTAAGTCTTTTTTCAGGGACTCTTCATATTGATAAGTCTCACTCCTTTTAATGTCCTTTGAGAAATTCCCTATATTCTTCTAGGTGTTTAAAATAATAGAAAAACAAAACCCAGAAATATTCACAGGTTATTTCTCTTTTTCTCCTTACCATATACCTCTCCTGAGGCAATGAATACCAATTCTGATACCTGCTTTTGTGGGGTGCCAAGCAAAGGGAAAATACAAGGAGAAATAAAAATAAATGGAGATTAGTATCTCTGAACATTACTTTCTTTTGCAAGTGCAAAAGTCATCTTGGATGTTTATTTTGCTCACATCCATTTCCATTTCTATGGGAATGACCCCAGTACATAGATAGGCATGGGGTCCCTCTGTAGGGATACGACCCTGTCTCTGGCCAGGAGCTGTTAAACCAGGGATAGAAATCTGATGCAAGCTAGGCCAGGTGGATTCTCTTCCCAAAGCCAGAGTTTTGGATTGAAAGATTGCAGTGACTACGAGTCACTGGAGTGACGTCACAGTAAGAGAAGTGCTCCAGGGAGGTGGCCACTGAGGCCACTGGACGCTGCTTCTTTTTCCTACTCTTGGCTTTTCTGCTCTTTCTCTGGTTTCATGTAATCACCCATGAATTTTATGAAGTCGAATCTGCTTCTTTTTTTTGCTTAAGGAAGCCAAAATCAGTTTCAGTTGCTCACAACCAAAAGTAATTCAAGAATGGCATTTAAAACTATTAAGGCAGAAAAACATGGTGAAGAGGAAGCTGAAACACAGGATAGGTGAAGAGATAGTAAGATAGGATCTAGCTACTTAAGATGTGTTCATCTAGTTATTTAAAGTGACAGTTGCTAGAATTGTATTTGTGATTCTAGAACAGCTTTTGGCTTTTTTTTTTTTTTTTGATGGAACTGTTTTAAACTGTGGGTGCTCCTTTGTAGTGGGGCCATTGACACATTAGAGAACAGCCAGAGGACATGTAGGATTTTCTAGGCTGACAGCTCTTTCATTTGAGGGCTTGCTGAAGAGGCTGGGGTGGTTTAGTAAGGATGATAAGATGTCTCGGGGAAATGTGACTAGCTATCAGGTGCTTAAAAACAATTGGACAGGAGAGGAGTTGGATTTACTAATTGCAGCCCTGGAAGTGAGAACAAGCACCAGTGGAATGAGAATATATATATATATATATATATATTTTTTTTTTTTTTTTTTTTGAGACAGGGTTTTGCTCTGTCACCCTGGCCAGAGTGCAGTGGCATCACCACAGCTCACTGCAACTTCAAACTCCTGAACTCAAGCAATCCTCCTGCCTTAGCCTCCCCAGTAGCTAGGACTACAGGCGTGTGCCACCACACCGGGCTTATTTTTCTATTTTTTTGTAGAGACGAGGTCTTGCTCTTGCTCAGGCTGGTCTTGAACTCCCGGCCTCAAGAAATCCTCCCATGTCGGCCTCCCAGATTGCTAGGAATACAGGCATGAGCCATCCTGCCTGGTCTGAGAATAGATTTTTACACAGAATAAAGGAGAAGTTCTTTACATTTAGAGCTATCTGGATGGAATGCCATGAGGTTTCCTTTTGGGGTAGAGAACTCTTTGCAATAGAAGAATTAAAGATGAGAGTGGATGGCTCTTCACAGGCATGGCAATGAAGGACAGAGTGTGGTGTTGGGAGAGAGATGGGATGGGATAGATGGCATTTAAGTTTTCTTTAAGATTCAATCATTTTTCCTATGAATATTATTAACTCCTTGACTAGACATGACAACCTACATTTTGACAGAATAAAATAGTAAAAGAATTTCATGAATATAATTTTATGAAAAATTTCTTCCTTCCTTTATTAAAAAAAAAAACAAAACACAGGCTATAAACTTCATTGAGAGAAGACATTTCTAAAAAGTTAAAAAAAAAACCCAAAAGTTATTTTATATTCTCTAAATCAGATTAACAGTAATTAAAGTTTTCACAACCAGTGGTTCACTGAAATTTAAAAACTTTCTATAATAGTAATATAATAATACAAAACTCGGAGAATACTGAATTTCCACATGAAATGGAATAGATTCCCTGAGTAATATTTTAAAGAATTAATCGGAGTACCAACTTTTCTCCCAAATCTTTCCCAAATAAATAAAAAGAAAATTGCCATAGCACCTTTTGAAGAACCTAAACAGGTAGCTCAAATATGTTATCTACCACCTCCAAAATATGCATAAGCTAGTTCCTTTAACAGCTGTGTAACCATTGTGTATTTTAGATTATTATTCTTGACTAAGGGGATTACTCTCATTTGTCGCTTACCACAGCAAGCAGATGCTGACATTCAATAATCATGTCTTAAACAAGAAGGAACAGGAAAGCCACTTAGTTTGAAAATCCTGATCTTAAAGACTTTATCAGACATAGTCTGATATCATGAAGCTTTTCATAATCTCTCACTCTTCATGTAAAAACCTTTAAAAATGCAAGCATACATATAAGCATTTATTAGCTCTTTATTTGATTAAGTGGATTGCACTTAGTATTCAAAAGAATGCAGTTTTTCCTGTTTTGTAAACAGTATTCTCAAGTACTTTTAAAGAAACCATTTATAATTAAAGTAAAAAAAAAACTCTTATTTTCTTTAAGATCTAAATTAAAAGGAAAGAAATATAAGCATGAATGTAGTGTCGGATATAAAATCCTTTTTAAAAAATTATTTTTTGAAATGTAAAAATTACAAAAAGGTATGAAGAAGAAAATAACTATGATCTTTATTCCTACCACGAAAATTAACTACATCTTGGCATATTTGTTTTTTCCTTGTAGTTTTAGGAAATACACTTAAAAAAAATCATATATGTTAATTAAAAATTCAAATAAGGCAGAAAGTTACAAAGATAATTTTAAAAAATGGTCTCAAATACTGTGATTACCATTGTTAACCTTGGGTGAGATTTCAGACAGCCATTTACCTATTTATCTAGATCTTTTAGATCTATCTAGATAGATAGATATATAGATATTTAGATAGCAATGGTTTTATAAAAATGAATAGAGATGCTATTTATAACAAAATAATACATTGATTCTTGAATTGTAAGCAATTAAAAGAGATTGAATTGAAACTAAAAGAATGTTAAACTTCAAATAAGTTTACCTTATCTCAACATGTATTATTTCTTTAAAAAAAATCTGGCTGAAAAAAGTATCATGAGGTTGAAGTCATTGTCCTTATATTGCTGTTTTTATAAATTATATCCTTCTTTAGACAGTATCAATTGACTTCTTTTTTGAAAGATTAACACTTTTGAAATTTCCTCCCCACTCCCTCTTCCCACCACCTTCTGAGAATTGTTAGATGTATTATTATTTCTATATTATTTAGGTTATAACATTCCATTTTGTTCTGTGAATATAATTCTGAGAGTTGTTCAGTAGTAGCTCTATGCTTGAGTGGATTTAATGCATACAACCCCTGGGTGTGATATCCTTGTGCTTTGTTTTCAGGTATTTTTGCCTACATTTTGATAAACATCTGCCCCACTGATTTCACACAGTCATTCATAATCCCCAATACTTTGGTTCTATTAAATTGTGTAAACCATTATTATTCATTCACTAAAATGTTATTGAGTGTCTACTTGGTGCTAGGCATTATTGAACTATAGAAATTCAATGTTGACTAACACCCAGTCTTTGTCCTCAAAAAGTGAGAGCAATTGACATATATTAAATTTGCACCATGTTAGCTCCATGAGAGATGTTTTATTATTTCTTTATTCTCATTGTGGGGCCTGGCTTTCTGCAGGCCCTGAATTAATACTTGCTTAATTGATTGGGCCTTTATGTGCCACTTATTGTGGTAAGTGCTTTAAATATTATATCCAATTTTATCTTGACAATAAACCAATTAGGTAGGCATTTATTGTCTTCATTTTACAGATGAGAAAGCTGAGTCGCAGTAAGTAATACCCTAAAGTTACAACAAGATTTGATTATAAAACTTATTTTATCTTCATGACACCAGCCTAGGTCATTTATATTGGATGTAATAGAGGAAAGAGGCACATGACTGCTGATTATAATACAGTGGGGTGAGTAATAAAATGGCGTATACGTAGTATAGAGGTTAAGAGGCTGGTTGGTGTTGAATCTTCATTCTACCATTTATTAGTTCTCTCACCTCAACCAATTTCCGTCACTTCTCTAAGCCTCAGTTTCCTATCTGTAAAACGGGGTTAGCAGTGGGAGGATTAAATGCAACAATTCAGGTAAAATGTTTACCATAAAGCCTGCGACAAGTGCTCAAGAAATAGTGGCTATTAATATTATTTTTACAAAGTGATCTAGATGCTCAAAAAAAGGCATAATTTTCCCCCTGGATTTCCAGGGGTGGAGACATTTGTGCTTGGGCTCTACTGAAAGCATAGGAATTCATCAAGTGAGAGGCAGAAAGAGAAACAGGAAACGAGAGGTCCCCCTGAGTTGCCCGATATCCGCATTACGCTATGTAACTCCTAAAACTTCCTTCCTTCCTTGTACATCTCGAGGGTGTCTGAACAGGAGTATCTGTGTTTAGAGAGGCTGGCTTGCAAATAGACCATCTTATCTTACTGGACCATCTTCCCATTGAGAAGGTGAATCAGTCAGTGTCTGTATAGCTCTGAAAAAATGTGAGGTGACAGGGAAGTTTTAAGGCTATTAGTCCAGGAGGCCAAGGGCTATCCCAGGCCAGCTTAGGAGCAGTGGATGGCCCTCCTTCTGAGCCTACTGTCTATCTGAGAGTACCGAACAGCACTTCTCAACCATTCCTTTTTTCTTTATTCCCTCTCTTTAGAAATTTCTATTCCTAATTGCCTTCCTCTCATGAAATGTGAATACCACAGATAAACTGCATATCTTTCTATGTACTATTTGTTCATCTCTGCTTCATACATTAAAAGAATAAGATTTTAACCCCTTTCTGAGAACCCATGGGAGTGAGCTGGACATCAGGAGGCCTTCTCAGGTAAGGTGCTTTCTGCATCTGACCCTGAACTTGAAGGCTCTAGCTGCTATGCTACAAAAAGACACTTTCCTTTTGCTTTCAGTTGCACTTCCAATGATTCCTTCTGTAAAAATAATTTTGGCTACTGCACTAACCTCCCACCTGGTCTCTCTCTGCTTCGATAGTCTTTCACAGTTTATTTTCCATGTAGCAGCCCAAGTGACCTTTTAAAATTGTAGTCAGATCTTGTCTCTCCCCAGCTTAAAACTCTCCAATAGTTTCCCATTGGACTTAGAATAAAATTTGAACTCTATACCATGGCTTGTAAAGGTTACCTGATCTGGCCCCTGTCTGTTGCTTAATCTCATCCAGAGGGGAGGGTGTTTTCGTGAGCAGAAAGTCACAGGTGTTTGGAGCAAGCAGCTTTTGGTGTGTGGAGGTGTTGCAGACAGGACACCAGTGGGCATCCACAGCAGTGGCTACAACTCCAAAAGGGCATAGGAAAGGGGACTTGTCTACTCAGGAAGGTAAGGAGAGACATCTCTGAAAAAAAATGATAGTGATGGAGCTATAATATGAAAAATATTCAGGAGCAAAACTATGCAAAAGAGGGATGAGTATCATAGTCCATGCAGAGGGAATGCCATTCGAGGAGCCCTCGTGGCAGGAAGGAGTGGCCTGCATATAAGCCACCCAAAGGTGACTGCATCTGGGGTGTGGTACAAAAATCAAGCTGGAAAATAAGTCGGGGCCCCCACATAGGACCATTAGGGCTGTGTTAAGAGCTAAGAGCAAGAGAGCCTCTGAAGGTATTTGACTGCGTGTGACTAGCTGGGGAGGTGACATAGTCAGATTTATTTTGTTTTAAATGATTGCTCTGGTTGCACTGTGGACACACGGTAGATGAGTGTAGACAGGTGTGCAGGCACTGTAGTGTAGGGTGGCTCACTGGCGCTGGCTTACCTGGGACTTTGCTGACTTTAGCACTGAAAGGCCTGCATCCTCCTGGAAACTCCTCACTCACGGGCAGACCCACGTGGTCAGCCACCCTGTGCTGCGCAGTGATTCAGGTGAGAAGTCGGGGTTCTCATGGAAGCTGCAGGATCTTTCTTCCTTCCACTCAACCCCAGAAGAAAAAAGGGTCAGCATCATGATTCCCTATTTCTGAAAGCCCCTTCAATCAGCCTCCTGATATATACAAACGGCACAACACCACCCACGCCTCCAGCGTGCAGATTGCTTCGAGTAAGCCTTGATTCTTTTGTCTGCACAGGCCTGGTGGCATCACGTTTTTGACATCTCAACGCCTGGAGCCCGCCCAAGCGAAGGCGAATGTAGGTAAGGAAGTGGACTGTGCAGTGGTGGCACCGCTGCTTGCTGTCAGGCTGCACTCTGGCCCTGGGCCTCTGCGCAGTGTCGTCCTCCCCAGCTTCCAAGTTCCGCTCCGCGTTCCCGCCCATGCTGTTAAGCCCCGCAGTCCCAGGAAAGCTCCTCTCGGACCATGCTGCACATTAGTGGTTCCCAGTTGACCCCTAAATCAAGTAAATATTTCCACTCCTGGATTTTAAAGCTGCCTCCTCTTCTCTCCACTTGTCTTACTCTCCCTACTTTTTTCTTAGTCACCCAAGGCAGAAGACTTTTGTTACGAAACAGTCAAAAAGAATTGAGGGAGGAATACTGCTACTCCTACCCCTGCTATAAAGAGCTAACTGGGCTCAGTACGTGCCAGGCACTATTTTAAACACTTTACATATATATTTATCAATATTTGTATTAATCGTTGGACAGATAATTTGAGAACCCACAACTTTCTTGTTACTCTCTCAAGCACAGGACATAGCAGTGAGCAGTGAACGAAGCGCGTCTTTTCATGGTGGTTACGTTCTCTGGTTGTGGGGAGAGTCAGAGAATAACCAATAGATATATAACCAATAGATATAATGTGGCTGATGACACATTCCATGGAGACAGAGGTGCTAGGGAAAGGGACTTGAGAGTGGTGGTGACTGTGGGCACTATTTGAAATTGGGTGACCAAGGAAGCATTTCCTATGAGGCATCATTTGAGCAGATACCTGAAGGTAGCAAGAGATTGAGTCATAAAGATTCTGGGGCAGTTCAGGCAAAAGGAACAGAAAAAAAATATATATATATTCAGTTTATGTTGGAATACTAAAATGACACCTTTCATTTTTCTCTCAGGGGTAGGTCTAGGTTTCATAAATCTATTTCCCTCCTTATTTAGTAGGTGGGAACATTTAGAAAAGTCTCTTTCTTCACTTTTCACATTACTGCCATTTAATTTGGTTTTTAATGGAAATTTTGGCATCAATTTAGTTTTTTATTTTCTAATCTGACTTTTTGTACTTTTCTTATTGTTTCCTCCTTGATGAGTGTTCTAGTGGTAAAAAGCCAATTCTGTTCTTGATAATAATCTTATTATCTAATTGTATTAGTTGGAAAGTAAAACTCATGCTGTCATTAATCATTAATGCTGGCTACAAATAATGTGCTTGCATTTTTCAGGCAGAGGTACAGGTTGGATTTATATCTTCAGATAATGATACTATTTGGATTTATATCTTCAGATAATGATACTATTCAGTAAATCTACTATTTACTGAATATCTGCCATCTTTAAGGCATATACTGTAGGGAATGCAAAGATGGTGATGACAACAGACCCTCCCTTTAGGGAGCTTTTGTGCAAATAGGAGAAATGCGTCGCGAAAGGCTCCTTGACAATAGGCAGGGTATATTGGGATTCTTTTCCTGAATAATTCTGTTCCTAGGGTCTGGAGTACATAATAATAATAACAGAAGTTACTAATCCATTAAATAGTAATTACTATGTACCAGTCACTGTATTCTAAATTCCAATAGATCTATTGGGTATCATATTAACTAATCTTAGAGATGAGAAATTAAGGCGTATAGAAATTATGAAGTTCTGTAGTGTTACCATGCTAAGTGGAAGAGCTGGGATTTGAACCTAGGCAGTAGCAATGCTAAAGTTGTGCTAAGGGATGGGAAGGAGGGATACTTCGGCCCTCAAGACTAAGAGGCATGGACCCCAGGGACAACCAGAAGTCCGAGTTCATGGGCACAGTTAGGATTGAGTCAAACACTCCAACAGAGGTGGCTAAGCAGGTTTGTGACCCAAAGCAGAATATGAAGACATCATGAACTGGTTTAGAGTGGCAGATAGAGCCTGAGAAGGCCTAGAGTTAAAGATGTTTACCTTTATACATGGGCCAGGAGGAAGTGATTAAAAGCACCTCTTCAGATGGTACATGTTAAGTGCCAAATAAAGTAATTGGACCAAAGCAGGGACAAAAGCTTCAGAAGTCCTGGTCTCACTTAGGTTAACAGTAAATTTTCTTCTACTACATAAGTAGAAATAATATGCCTTGATTAGTTCATTCATTTTATACCCATTTTAATTTTTTTACATTCAGTGCTCTTACTTACTTTCAACACTACATTTACTTTCCTTCTAGTTCTTGTATTACTGATGAAAGCTTAGCTTTCCTCCCTACATCTAAATTTCTTACAGCATTTTCTTTGCCTGCCTGTACCTATTGCTGTCTTGTGGCATCTTTTTTGACTCTGGAAGTCTGGGTTCTGATCCCACTTGTGCCCTAACTTTACTGTCTACTTAGAAAAGTAATTTGGTGAGTTGGTTACATTTCTCTGCAGGGTGGAATTATGGAACTCCATTGTAAATAGGGAAAATAAAAGGCAATTTTACAGGTGAAGACACAGAGATGCAAAGAGATTGACTTGCAAAAGAGTGCTCTGTTAGTAATTGGCAAAGCTGGAGTTGAGCCCAAGCCTTCTGACTCCAAATTCATTGCTTTTTCCTCGGTCTATGCTGCCCGGGTGGAAACTATCTCACATGAAGATTGATCAGTCCCGGACCGGTTGTACATGGGGTGAGTTCTTCATATTCTATGACTTAAGGAGGAGGAATTAGTCAATGAAAGGGGTCTGTCTTTTGAATGAGACTTCACCGTCCCGGGTCAGTTCTGTGAGGGTTTGTTTGTTTGTTTTTTATTTATTTATTTATTTTTTCCAGCATATTATGGGGGTACAAATGTTAAGGTTACGTATATTGCCCTTGCCTCCCCTCCCCTCTTGAGTCAGAGCTTCAAGCATGTCCATCCCCTAGTTGGTGCGCATTGTACTCATTATGTACCTATATACCCATACCCTCCCCCCCAACCTGCCCGACACCCGATAAATGTTATTCCTATATATCCACTTAGGTGTTGATCAGTTAATACCAATTTACTGGTGAGTATATGTGGTGCTTATTTTTCCATTCTTGGGATACTTCACTTAATAGAATGGGTTCCAGCTCTATCCAGGAAAATATAAGAGGTGCTATATCACTGTTGTTTGTTATAGCTGAATAGTACTCCATGGTATACATATACCACATTTTATTAATCCACTCATGTATTTATGGGCACTTGGGTTGTTTCCACATCTTTGCAATTGTGAATTGTGCTGCAATAAACATTCAAGTGCAGGTATCTTTTTCATAGAGTGACTTTTGTTCTTTTGGGTAGATGCCCAGTAATGAGATTGCTGGATCAAATGGTAGTTCTACTTATATCTCTTTGAAGTATCTCCATATTCCTTTCACAGAAGTTGTACTAGTTTGCAGTCTCACCAGCAGTGTAGGAGTGTTCCTATCTCTCTGCATCCATGCCAACATTTATTGTTTGGGGATTTTTTGATAAAGGCCATTCTAACTGGAGATAAGTGATATCTCATTGTGGTTTTGATTTGCATTTCCCTGGTGATTAGTGAAATTGAACATTTTTTCATATGTTTTTTGGCCATTAGTCTATCTTCTTTTGAAAAGTTTCTGTTCATGTCCTTTGCCCACTTTTTGATAGGGTTGTTTGATTTTTTTCTTGCTGATTTTCCTGGGTTCTATATAGATTCTAGTTATCAGCCCTTTATCGGATGTGTAACATGCAAATATTTTCTCTTATTCTGTAGGTTGTCTCTTTGCTCTTGTGAGTTTCCTTGGCTGTACAGAAGCTTTTTAATTTGATGAGGTTCCATTTAGTTATTTTTGTTGTTGCTGTGATTGCCTGTCGGGTCTTCATCATAAATTCTTTGCGTAGGCCAATATCTATAAGAGTTTTTCCAACATTTTCTTCTAGCATTCTTATAGTTTCATGTCTTAGGTTTAAGTCTGTTATCCATTGTGAGTTGATTTTTGTGAGAGGAGACAGGTGTGGATACTGTTTCAGTTTTCTACATGTGGCTATCCAATTTTCCCAGCGCCATTTATTGCATAAGGATTCTTTTCCCCAGTGTATGTTTTTGTCTGCTTTGTCAAAGATTAGATGGCTATATGAGGATGGTTTTATACCTGGGTTCTCAGTTCTGTTCTATTGGTCTATGTTTCTGTCCTTGTGCCCGTACCATGCTATTTTAGTTACTATAGCCTTGTAGTAGAGCTTGAAGTCTGATAAATTGATGCCTCCCAATTTCTTCTTTTTGCTTAAGATTGCTTTTGCTATACGGGTTCTTCTCTGATTCCATACAAAGTATAGAATTATTTTTTCTGGATCTGTGAAAAATGATGTTGGTATTCTAATAGGGATTGCATTGAATCTGTAGATCACTTTAGGTAATATAGACATTTTAACAATGTTGATTCTGCCAACCTATGAGCGTGGTATGGTTTTCCACCTATATACTTCCTCCGCTATTTCCTTCCTCAGTGTTTTGTAGTTCTCCTTGTAGAGGTCTTTTACCTCCTTAGTTAACTACATTACTATGTATTTTATTTTCTTTGTTGTTATTGTGAAGAGTATTCAGTCTTTGATTTGGTTCTCAGTTTGACTGTTGTTGGCATATAGGAATGCTATTGATTTGTGTACATTGATTTTGTAACCTGAGACTTTGCTGAATTTGTTTATCAATTCCAGTAATCTTATTGCAGAATCTTTGGGGTTTTCTAGATATAAGATCATATCATCAGCAAAGAGTGATAGCTTGACCTTTTCTGGCCCAATTTGGATGCCCTTGATTTCCTTCTCTTGTCTGATTGCTCTGGCTAGGACTTCCAGCACCATGTTGAATAGAAGTGGTGATAGAGAGCAATCTTGTCTGGTTCCAGTTCTAAGTGGGAATGCTTTCAATTTTTCCCCATTCAGTATGATGTTGGCTGTGGGTTTGTCATATATGGCTTGAATCATTTTTAGATAAGTCCTGTCTATGCCTATTTTATTATGCATTCTTATCATAAAAGAGTATTGAATTTTGTCAAATGTTTTTCTGTGTCTATTGAGAGGATCATATGGTCTTTGTTTTTGCTTCTATTTATGTGGTGAATTACATTTATAGATTTGCATATGTTGAACCATCCCTGCATCTCTGAGACGAAGCCCATTTGGTTATGATGGATTATTTTTTTGATAAGCACCAATTTTAACCTTCATCACTCCTCACTGGGCATTGTGGGACAATTTCTTCTCTAGGCCCTAAGAGAGACATTAAACCACAAGCACTAACATAATTTTAGGACAGACAGGAATTCCTAATAGGATTTTTGCAAACCTTACATTTTCTGTGTCCTTGATTCTAGATGAATGATTTATTAATATATTCTGGTCAAGGGGCACATAGGTCATGGTATTACTTGCTTAATAATCACAATCTTCTAACCATCTTTTTCTGAAGAAAAGGAAAATATTCCTTATATTAGAGGTCCCCTAAGGGTCTCCCAGAACAGAGTCATTATCTGTCTCTGAACTTTTATGAAGTGAAATATTTTGTATCTTCTATTACACATGCAGAGACTTTTAAGACAGGCCTAGATTCAAGTTCCATTTCTGTGACTTAACAGCTTTGTGAGTTTGGGGAAGTTACTTGACGCCCCTAAGCTTACATGGTTCTCAGAAGTAAAATGGGAGAATTGCTAGTACCTACCCCAGAGGACTGTGAGAATTAAATGAACAAGACATGGGATACACTTAGCTAAGGGCTTCCTACTGGTCATGGAATGTTGGCTAATGTCATCTTCCTTCCTGTTTCCTTCCTGTTCTTCCTCCTCTTTCACCAAGAATGAATCTACTTATTTCATTACCTCACCTCAATCTTTAATTTTTACTGCTTGTCCCCAAATTGTTGCCTTCCTACCCCTTGATTAGTTAACTAACAAAAATGGGCTTGGCAGACAGCAGTGGTGATTCCAGCTGTCCTTGTTAGATTGGGATGTAGTACCTCCAACTCACTGCCCAGTACTTTCCTTACTGGGTTAGCCTCTTTCCACCCTGGGGACATACTTCTGTTTAAGCATTCTACATATATGGTTACTGGTATTTTGTGAAATACATTTGAAAATCACTGACTCTTATGGTAGATTTCATGAAATGACATTGGCTTAAGATGAATAGGGCCTTTTTTGATCCTCATGGTAAACATAAGAGTTCGTGAAACTCTAATACCAGTATGTCTCCCTGAGGTAATAGCAACAAAGCAAAAAGGAAAGAGACACACCTATGAAACAGTTGCCTATAGATTATAGTCTCCCATAGGATTCTGAGTATTTGATAGGTCAGGTAATTCTTCTGAAAAGGTATCTACTTCAAGATTTAATAAAATCATATTTAAATAAGAAAACTTTACCAAGGAGTTGCTTTGAGTCCACTTGCTTCACTCTATGTAGTACTATATTGCATTTTAACTGCTATCCAACAATAAATATTTTCTTCATGGCATTTAATTTCTTTGGTCTTCTTCTTTTTCTTCTTCTTTTTTTTTTTTTAAGAAAAGGTGACACCAGCAGTAGTAGGGCAGAGGAAAGAGCACTGTACTGGGAGTCCAGAAACCTGGATTTGGGTCCCAGTTCCATTGCTCACTAGTTGTGTGACCAAGGGCAAGTCACTTTAAAATGTCTGGTCTCCTTTAGCCTCCTCGTGTGTACAGTGACAATGACAGCGTCTGCTGTGTCTGCCTCACAGGGTGGTTGTGCAGCTCAAGTGGAAGTTCCCAGCCACACAACTTCTTTTATGGAAGTCTTAGGTGTCATATAACTGTGATTTATGAAAATATTTGCAGCATTTCATACAATCTAAATACACATAATGTGAGGTAATTAACATTAGTGGCTACAGGGGAAGTGGGAGAGATGGAAGAGCAGCCTTGTCTCTGAGAGTCTCCATCCCCCTCCCCTCCTCCCCAAGAGCTGTGCTCTATGGCAGATCTTTAAATAGGAGAGTGCCCTCAAAGCCCCCTCCTGGGTCTTTGATCCTCTGCAAAATCAGTTTGCAATTGTCTATTAAACTGAAAAGCCTATTTGAACCCTTTGTCCTCTAATTGGAAAGCCATTGTTCAAGAAGCACCTTCCTTAATGTGGAAATGCAAATTTGACTTAACATATGCAATAATAATTGTTCCTTAAAGTTCTCATAAAAGCAAATTTTACAGAATGGGTTCACGTATTTAAAAAGATACTCCTAATATTTGAAAAGGGAGCAATCTTTGTCTTACCAACTATAAAGTCAAATGTACCAAGCCCACTTTTTAGGAGATGATATAAGTCAACCATTGTTGGTAAAGCCTTAAATGTTGAATGAGTAAGAATCTGGTATCTACCGATTCTTTTTTTAAATCATGGGGAAGG
The DNA here is from genome assembly GCA_008750895.1 of Mirza zaza. Taxonomy (NCBI): domain Eukaryota; kingdom Metazoa; phylum Chordata; class Mammalia; order Primates; family Cheirogaleidae; genus Mirza; species Mirza zaza. The sequence continues at coordinate 35,680 of VSMD01062350.1, read as the reverse complement.
AGTTTATTCCCTCAGCATACGCTTGTATCTCCCGCAGATGATGATGTTAGCCAGATAGTGACATAGAACCAGGGATGTGTTAAAGATCTCAAGAGCTTATGCTCTCATGGAGATCACATGGAAAGATGACATTCATTTTTGTTTATGTCATGAATCTTTGAAGAGGTAAGGGAGAGGTGAAGAAAGGATTCCCTGAAGTCTTTGAGAGAATCTTCAGTGCTCACGCTTGCAGTATATCTGAGTATCTGAGTGGGTTGGTTTGTGGGTTAAAAAAGCAAAAAAACAGCAAAAACACACAAAAAGGAGCTCCCTTTTTCCCCTTTGATAACCAGCTGTAACTTTGGCTAGAAATTTATTGACTGAAATAATTCTATTGGCCACAATTTGGCCTGTATTTTGTTTTGATAAAGATCGCCAGTTTATTATAATAAGGCCTAGATTATAGTATTGGTGGTCTCATAGTCAAATCAGAATTTCAAAGATAGGAATTTTGCTTCCATAGTAAGTCTGGTTTAGTTCTTTCTTTCTTATGACATTGTAATAACACACACAAAAAATCATGAAATTATAGAATCTTTATGAAGACAATAAGAATCATTGAGAGAATATGTAAACTCTCTCAATTTCAGTGTTGTCTGTCTCATAATCATCTTCTCTCCTGTACTTAGCCCTAGTCTTTGGTCAGGAAACCAACCTCTTTCTTGTTAAGGCTGATTTCTCCCTATGTATCCTTGAACTCATGTCTTCTTCCTCTGGTGGTACCTTCCTTTGCCTATCGCCTCATATTTTATCCCATCTTCACTTATATCATCAATAGCTACCTCTTCACTACCTCCTTCTCATCAACCTAAGAACATGCTTAGGTTTCCTTGTCTTTAAAAGAAATCAAAATAACAGCAAAGGCTAAGCCTTAATCCCTATATAGTTATAACTGTTATATTACTAATATTTTCTCCTCTGAACCATCAGCCTTTCTTCTTTCTCCTTGCAATGTAGTTTGGTTTCTGTTACTCTACTAGCATCACTACCTAAAACTCTGTCATCTCCCCTTCTAATTTATTTCTTTCTCAAGCTCTTTGTAAAATTTGATGTTTTTCCCAGCTTCTCACTCCTGACTCCCTGTCTGATCTCATTCTACTCCAATCTGTCCTGATGTTACTGCTAAGTTTATCTTCCTTAAGTTTAGTGCTGAACATATTATTTCCCTGGTCAAAAACCATCAATGGCTTCATGAATCATTTGTCTGTGAAGATAGTGTTTATTCCCTACCAACCTGGATTCAAATCTTTCTACAATGTGGTACCTGTATCATTCTATCTTTCTTGACTTATCTCTCCCGACAGGTATCTAAAAAACAGAGAAAGTGATTTTTCCTTTTGTACATGTTAGCTGATTTCTCAGTCTTGTACAATGTTCACTGTTCTTGAAATTCCATTTCTTAATCTCGGCCTGTCAAAATCATACATTTTAATGAGGGGCTATTTTAAATGCTCACTTCTGCCTGAAGGATTATACTGATCTTACAGACATGATATGGTTTCTCCTTTTCTTGAACTCCTCTGGCTTGTTCTTTGCTATCTCACAGAATGGATATATTTCCGTTTTGTAGTGTAATAATATTTTTTTATTATTATTCCTATACTCCTACTCCTACAGTGTGTAGGTTCTTTGAAGAAAAATTCTTCCAGGGAGAGAAGAGCCAGAAACCTATTGCAGACCTTCTTTTGTTTCTATATTTCCTGTTTGAAAACCTGTAGAGCTGCACTCCACCCCAGGGTGAATGGAAGGAGACAGGCACGCTGGACTTGTCCAAAATCACACATGCGAGAGAGAATTCAAAGCTCTCTAGGACCGAATGAGCAAGAGCAGGAGGCAGTGCCCAGAGAAAGTAGCAACAGCTGGAGGAGGGCTACCCAAGAGGAGCTGTGGTCTTCATTAGAGGGCGAACCTGCTGCCAAACCATAGCCCAGGAGGGATGGAGCCAGGAAGTAAAGGTCTTGACCCCTCTTCCATTCTGCCTTCCAATCCGTTACTATTGTTCCCCAATGGCTAAAGCCAGAGTGCAAGGGAAGTTTTTGACTGGGTTCATAAAAGTGAGTTTCTTGGTGCTTAGAATAGTGTGAATCTGAACAGACAAATGGAAAATTTCCAGTTCAATATTGAAAGTTATAGGTAATCTATCTTGGCAGTGTGGGGCTCAAATGGAGTTCATAAGGCAAGACTGTGCCAATGACTGAGGAAAGAAAGCTTTGCATTGGCCCTTTAAGGCCACGATCAATTAGGAAGGCTGCAGTCAGCAGACAGAATGACTACAGCTAATTCCTGGATCTTATTTTAGGCATTGGTGAAATATGCTATGGGCATTAGATAGTATCTACTAAAAGGCCATAATTTCTCATTATGATGAGGCACAACAGATATTTCCATTTGGGGTAGAGTGATGTAATCTACTTGCTTATTGGAAAAAGAGTAAGGGAAAAAATCACCACAGCAATGTTGTCGTGGAGAAAATGTCAGGCTGGAGTTTGCCACAGGAAATGGAAGACATGAAGACTCCCTGGGAAGCAAAGTGCTTTTACCCTGAGCACAAACAGAGCAGGTCACTCCATAGACCAAATTGAGAGGTATAATTCAGTTTGTGGCTCCTGCAGAGCTGATGCATTTGAGTCAAAGTACAGTGAAGCAAATGCTGCTTGAAATAGTCCTGTGAATGCAGCATGGAATTGCAGTGCTGGTGTATTTAACCCCACTCCACATTGACTTTTTTATTATTTTGCTTTTTTCTCTTAAGACTTAAGTTCTTTTTTCTCGGGTTTCTCAGATTTACGATATTTGTGGTGATTCTGCACTGCACTCTGACTTTTCTAATGATTGTCACAGAGAAGAGTTTGCCCTGCTCTAAAGTCGTCTTCTGACGTGGAACACACCAGAGGGTTGAGATTGAAGTCCATTTTCTCAGGTCCAACGAGCCTTCTGTTGGTTGTGGCTTTAATGTCTGCTCCATTTTCAAATCTTGTGTGGTGCTCTTTGGATCTGTCCCATGTAGGTGTCGCACAGTGGCCAGTCTAGGCCCTGGGAAATGGCCAGTTTGCTTTCATAGTCCCTTGTATGCTGTTTAAGATCTGATCCACCATGCACAGTTTGGGGTGAATTCAGGTGTCCATAAATGACTTTAGGGGGTCACTTTCTAAGCTCCTCATTCCCCACAATCTCCCCCATACTTTTGGGCTCCCTGAGGCTCTAATTTCAGTCCCCTAGCCAGAAATCTGGGACTTTGTTTACCCTGTCTGCTGCAAACTTCCTGTGACTGTGCCCACATCTGAAACCAATGAAGAACAGAACAGTGTAAGAAAAAAAGGAATGGGAGTTTTCCCTCATATGTTTTGGGACTATAAATCCTGTGATCAAAGAGGAATGTTCTATTCTTTCAGAGTTTTAGGTGCCAACAGGCCCATACTGTTGCTGCTGTCGCTGACAGGAGACCTTTTTCCTACTCCTGATTCTGAGTGAGTGGGTTTCTCCTGCAGCTTTCTCTGTGCTGATACTCACTTCCATGGCCAGGGCTCATTTGACTCCAGGCTGAAGGGCTGCTGGAGGAAAAAATTGGGAAACTCAGCTGCTTTACAGTTTGATTATATTTCAAAGTCTGGTCTTCCTCACCGGTCTGCCTGCTACAGTTTCCTTTCAGAGTATTCAAATAGCTGCTCCATGAATACTCTGTAGGTAGTATAGAGTATTCTGTACAATGCAAAAAAATTTTCAGTTGCATTCAGTGGAAGAGAGAGGATGGAGTGTGCTTACTTCCTCTTACCTGGAATTGAAATTCCTTATATATTATATGATTCCTTCTACATGTGTAACTGAGCTCTAGCCCTTTGCACCTAGCAGTATCCTGGGCACATCTACATCACTGTTCAATTGATACCCCATATTCAAAATTTGAATTCGTTATATTCCCCCGAAGCCTATTCCTCTTCTTGCATGTCTTACCTTTGTGAATGGGACCAGTCACCTAAATCTTAAATCTGGAAAACAAACTCTTTCTTGTCACACATGTCCAGTCAATCACTAGGTCCTATCAATTCTGTTTTCTTAAATTGACTGTCTCTTCTCCATCCACACTGCTACTGCTTTGGTCTTGCCACCAATACTTCTTTCCGGGATGCTGAAAGGCCTTTCTCAGTGGTTTGCACCCCTAGTCTCAATTCCTACAGGTCTAGTCTCCACTGTGCCTCTGGAGTCATCTTTCTATACTACAAACCTAAGTAGCATTTTGCTTAGGACTCTTCATTGGTTCCCCATGGGTCCTGGGATATGCAAGCTCCTTAGCCCGTGTTCAGTAGAGTTTCTTACCACACTACTTGTTCCCAGGGCCCAGATCAAAGGAATCATAGTCCCAAGAGCATGAGACTAACTCCCATATCTTTTTTTCTTCCTCTGTTCTGCTCCTCCTTGGCTTCAGATGTGGGCATCACAAGTGTGGTAAGAGCACTCTTATATTGAAGTTTCTGGGTGGATGAGGCAATAGTGTGAAGGTTGGTTTTTGTTTGTTTGGGTTTTTTTTTCCATAATAGTAGCTTCCTGCCTGGCATTGTGGCTTTATCACTATAAAATCCAGTGTTATAATTTTCTAAACCTTGACTCGAGTTTCCCAACTGTGACTAACATACTAATCATGGCATTTTCTCCATTTATACAACCAAGACTTGCAAAGACCAGGAAGAAAAAGTTCATAACCCTATAAAGGGGCACCACATGTCTGTTATTCTCATAAAAGATATAGCCTTTATAGCAGTCCTTCTCCCCTTTAATTTCTGAATTAGAATCTTCGCTGGGTTCCACTTGACAGGTATAGACAATTTTTACTTGTAATGAACTTCTGGTGCTCTTTTTCTAGATTATATTCTTTAAGAGTTAACCTTAGGGAGCAGCACTGTATCTGATCAGATATGCTGAAGCTATTCAGTGAGTGTTGAAACTAGCACAATGTGAGATGTTGAAGAAATTATGTAACACCAAGTTAGCAAAAATAAAGGAACTCCTCTATTCAGATTTCCCGGAAAACCAACTTATTGGTAGAAGGCAGTAGGTGAGGAGCAGCTTTACCTGTAAGCAATATAGCGAGACAAACCTAGGTTTGAAACTTGCTTCTTCTGAGCCATATTCCCTTAGACAATTCTTCGATCTCTCTGAATTTTAGTTTCCTCATCTATAAAATGGAAATGTGCTGATTAAATGAGATCATAGAATGAAATGTATGTGTATATATGCCCAATACATAAGAATTTTCCCTTAAGGAATAGGCTCTTAGAATACACAGTCATACTCCTATTTGAAGTTACAACATGCATTTTGTGCTGCCACTTTGAATAGATTCTGAAAAATTTTAACACTACTCCTCCCCCGACATCGCACACTTCTCCTAATCCAGGGAAATTGAGGAGGTAAGAGGATCTGGAGGAGAAGGATGCTTGAAGACAGAGGAGGGCATCCCATTTTTCCACAACTTAGAATAGCACCTCTGCTGCTTCCCTTCAGCTTGTCTGAGAGTTCATAAGTCGAACTCCTAATGCTCAGTGCTCCGCGTTGTGCACCGTGGATACTGACAGCTCTGCAATTGCTTTTGTAACTGATCTTTGTAAATCATATGATAAAAGGCCACCTCCCAAGTTCTTGGATGTATCCAGAGAGTATGTACCCATAATTATTAGGTATCAATGCACATATATGTCTGTAGGAAATGCCAGCAATGAGCATCTCAGAAAGGTTTTAAAATATGACTATTGGAATGGGAACAGTCCCAGATACAATTGTGAGAGGCAAGGCCTCTCCTGGACTTCCATCTCTTCTGTCATTCTTCTCTCTTCATGCCCATATAACCCTTTCTGTGATTTCTTTGAGTCCTCGTGGCACTTCCGGGTTGACCTAATGTCTGCATTCTTTTTTTTTTAACCTTCATTTTATCACTCTTAGCTTTGTTTTTCTCAAGGAGTTTGTATTACAACACTCTTCCTCCTTTCTTTCTTCACTCAAAATGTACTTTTATGTAGCTTTTTCGTATTTAGAACCAGTTAGAAAAGAGCTGAGGAAAATAATTCACTAAAGATATTGATGGTTAATAAATAGTTATTGTGTTATCATTCCTGGGAGTTTCTTTTCGCAAGGAAGACTTGAAGACTGGGCAATATCTTAAGAAACAAAGTATTATGGTATAGAATTCTAAGCCCTAAGTTTGTGTTGGGGGATGTTAGCCACAGAGACATTTCTGAGATCCCTCAAATCACAGAAGGAAGAAGACACCTTTGCTTCTGTGGTGAAGTTATTGGAAATCCTTACAGGGCCAGCAGTGGCTTATAGATTTTTTGCTTTTCCTCTGCCATTCCATTTAGCCTCAAGTAGCCAAAAAGAATTAAAAAAGGTGACAATACAAACAACATAAAAACTTAAGACTCCTGAGTTAGTTATTTACATTTTAGAATTTTAAATTTAAATTTTAACCTGTGTCTCCAAATTTTAGCCTAAAACCTTTCCCTCACACGATGCTTGAAGTTAAACAGACAATTAATCTCAAATCTTAGAAGGTGCTTTTTGGAGCATAAAAAAGGCTTGGCTCATCTTTGTAAAGTAATACTCCAAACATGAGTTATTGAAACAGCTACGATTTCTAAGTATCTCAAAGCCCCCTTTCCTCAGGATCTCTGGGAGTTTTGATAGCTTTATTTCATAGAAGAACAATAAACTGAGGCCTAGAGAAGTCGAGAGACCTAATCTAGGTTGCATAGTGAGTGCCCATGTAGGGAAAGGGAACTTCTGTCCTGGGGCTAAAATCAGAGCACTCTCCCATCTCTCAGTTGTAGAAAGGCTCTACCGGTCAGGAGTGGGATGGGACTGGGGAAAAGGTTGAAATCAGGTTGTTGGCCTTGAGTTGTTGAGGTCAGCCAGAGAGGGATAAGTCAGAAGGATAAGTCATGGTCATGCTTTGATTGATGTTGGTGTGTGATTTATGCAGTCTGTGAGACAAGCTGCTTTCTTCCCCTGTTCCCCTAACAGGCAGTCTCATTGCTGGAGATGACTGTCAGCTGCTCTCTCTGCACAGCCACCATCACATGCCTCACCACTGGAGCCTGGGAAGCCTGACCACAGACCGGCATCTCCAAGGCATGAATAATTAGGTAGGCATAATGGAAGGCACTCACTGCACCCTCCAATTGCATAAGCCCATTACGGAACTCTGCTACATCAGCTTCTATCTTCCAAGGGGGGAAGTCAGAGGATTTTCATACAAGGGCACTGTAACTCTAGACAGATCCAGTAAAGGTTTTCATAACTGCTACCAAGTCAGGGAGGGGCCAGACATCGTCAGCCTCAGCCAGGAGCCAAGCGAGCATCCAGGTGACATATTTTTCAAGCAGACTCCCACGAAAGACATTCTAACTGAGCTGTACAAACTCACGACAGAGAGGGAGAGACTGCTGGCCAGTCTGCTGAGCTCAGACCACATCCTGGGGATTACGATGGGGAGCCACGAGGGGAAGCTGCCGGAGCTGTCGGTGAGCCTGGCCCCCGAGGACGACTGCTTCCAGAGTGCCGGCGACTGGCCCGGGGAGCTCCCCGTGGGCTCTCTCAACAAGAGGAGCGTCCACAGGAACAAAAAGGCCCGGAGGTTTGGTGGCAGGAGAGAGAACTTTGAGACGCTCTTGCAGAAGAAGACACGAAGGAAAGGGCGAGGGGGCCAGGAATCAGCTCCCCAGATGGGGAAGGACCAGATCTGTTTCAGCAGCTCGCTTCCTCGTTCTCGAGCAAGGCCTAATCTTTGGCTCCTGGAGGAGAGAGGAAACTTGCTCCCAAATGGGGCGCTTACCTCTTCGCTGCAGAGGAGGGAGAGCTGCCCCCCAGATATCTCCAGGACAATGGATGCAGACCCTGGATTTGGGAACTTTGGGACGGCTTCCAAGGACACTGGGCTTGGAAGGCGAGCGCCGCCCGCTGACCGCAGCTCCCCAGAGGCCGGAGATGGTGGCATTCGGGAGCGGCTGAGGAGGCCTCATGCGCTGGAGCGTCAGCAAACAGGTTTGCCTGGAAGTCACCAGGACCCGGAGCAGCATCCCGAGGCCGGGAGGGAGGGGACGGAGAAGTCCGCTGAGCCGACTTGCCAGAGGAAACCTGTTTCCAAAGTGGTAGCCAAGGTCCAGGATCTGTCCTCTCAGGTACAAAGAGCAGAGAAAACGCATCCTGAGCCTGGGGAAAGGATTGCCGTTCGCCCAGCAGCCCAAGCTGAGTTTATACCCAAAGCGGACTTGCTCACCCTCCCCGGAGCCGAGGCTGGGGTTCGTGGTTCCGGGCGGCGGGGCAAGGAGCAGCGAGGGCATGGGCCCTTGCAGTCGTCGGCCAGTGCGACAGCCCCCGTCTCGACTGCGCCAGCCAGTGCCGAGGGGGCTGTGAACAAGGTCCTCCTGAAGGTGATAGAGAGCGAGAAGTTAGATGAAGCCACCGAGGGGAAAAGGCTGGGCTTCAGCAAGAGAGCCACCCAGGCCCTCCCAGAAACCAGAAGCAAGAAGCGAGGCGGGCTGCCCCCAAGTGGCCGCAAATCTTTGTTCCCGGATGGGGCAGGTCCCTGCTCCTCACCACCCAGAGGTGAGGAGAAGAGGCCTTCCCCGCCAGCACCAGCGGCTCTCAGCGTGGCATTTAATAATTCATCCCCTCAGTCTAGCACACGCAAGCGGACGTCACCTGTTTCCTCTCCTCTGTCTCCGAGACTCCCCAGCCCTCAGCAGCATCACAGGATCCTCCGGCTCCCTCCACTGCCTGGTGAGAGGGAAGCTGCTCCTCATGACTCTCCTGGTAGAAAGAGCAGTGTCTTCTCCGGGTCCCCGTTTGCTGACACCTTGGAGCCACCATCCTCTACGAAGGTCACGGAGACCAAAGGAGCCAGCCCAGCCTCCCTCAGAGCAGGCCAACCAAGGTTGGCGCCTGGGGAAACTTTGGAAAAGAGAGTGGGGCCAGAGAGGACCACAGCTCAGGCCGGCCACCAGTCACCTCCAGGTTAGTTGAAATACTTTCAAGTCTGTTCTTGGGTGATTCAAGAACTATCAGTCTGCTGGTGCTATTTAGAGACTGGCGGATTAACAATGGGCCAAAGTTACCAGGGTTTTTAGTTCATTTTGTAGTAAGAAAACTGGGAGTGGGACAGGTGAGGGTGGAGCTGGTGAGGATGGTGTTGACTTAGGTGCTCAGAGATGTAGTTGCTTCCAGAAGCCATAATTTGTAAATAACTTTTTATGTTTTTTTTTTTTTTTTTTCTTTTGGCACCTTCTAAAGCTGCCTCCATGGTTGTCTACCACAGGGACTCTCAAAGGAAACAGGAACCGGCAGAGAGAAGTAGTAACTTGTCCCTGCCTTTGATGCTAACACTGGGTAATTGGCCCCTTGACCTGAATTCTGCTGTTCATGCTGCTGGAGTTGTTCTAGGGGTTCTCTAAGCAGAAGTGCAAAAACCGTGCTGTGTCTTAGCTCATCTGTCTGTATTTAGAGGGATTTTGGTTTTCTTTTCATAGTAATCACCTCTGTAAGTGCTATAATTTCATGACGAAAACATTTGTTTTTTTTTTACCAGAAGAGGGATGAATTTAGTCTAATTTGAAGAAACTTGGTTCAGACTTGTATCATTATTGTGATTTAAAATTTTACATGAAAATTATTTTTTAATTCAGTAAGACCATAAAAGATGATGTATAAGAAGTGCCACTCCTATATTCATTACATTTTCTAGGCCAATGTGGCCAGATGCTCAGGGTTTTGTATGCCATTGTGTAAATAATATGTTCTTTTTCAGCCTTCTTTTAACAGCATATGGTCAATGCTTTGTCTGGGTAGTGGCTTGTAATATGATATATGGTCTCTTAAAGGTTGTAGAAAACATCATGTGCAATTTTTGAGATAAAAATATCTATCTAGGAAAGAGGAGTTTCAAAAACTTGTTGTTCATTTTGAATTTGTAACATTTTATAAATTTCTCTAAAGCACTGATCCAGGGAGTGATTCTTTAAAAATTTAGTAAATGCTTTTCACCTTGTTTTTGCAATGTATCGATCTTATTTTGGTAAGACTTGCTACTTTTATAATATAACCAATCAGCTTCACCAGGAAAGTCATACAACCGTAGATGTTATATCGTGTCATAGAACCCTAGTGATGAAAATTCTTTCTCCCTGTGGATGCCGGGGACTTGGAAATACGTGGCAAGGAAGCTCTCTGGATTTATTAGGTGGGAGACATCTGGGAGCATGGATGTGGAATGGCTGCCTTAACTTAAAAGGTTCTTTCTGGAAAGCACACCAAATTCTAGCATCGTATGTGCCCCACATCCAGAAACTATGCATTAAATACATCGATCTTCAGTAAATCCTTTTTCTCCCTGATTTAGGATTATCTTATTATTTTGTTGTCCTTTCTCTATGTAAAAAAAAAAAAAAAATTATAAAAGCTCTGCTATCTGAGTCAAGGCAGGCACACAGAAGACATTTGGTTTCCCTTGGTGACTGACCATGAGCCTGCCAGGGGACAAGTTCAATGGATGACCACACTTTCCCTTGGCCTCTACATGTGATTGCTTGTAACCATCCCCTTTACTTAGTCCCCAGCCATCCACTGGGATCTTCAGTAGCACTTTCAGGAGCCTCATAAGAATCATAGCCATGCCTTGCCAGGGAAACCTCCTGTGCTTTTAACCTTATAAAAGAAGGGCTTGGAAAGGGGAAGGAGAGTAGGAGTGGGAGAGACTTTTTATCTGACATGGATAACTTCTCTTATGTGGAGACTTTCCCCAGGACGTTATCTCTTTTTGGCCTTTCTTTAAAAGGCATGAGAGAGGGAATTTTCCAGATAGTATCTTTGATCTGTATCTGGTGTTCTTGTCCCCTTTCCTCTCTTTACTTTCCCTTTCCTGTAATCATGAGTCCTTTTTATATTCTATATTCTTTAGTGACTTCCTGCAGCTGGTGGGCCCATACAGGGAGAATGTTCCTGCTTCCAGCTGCCTCTGCCTTTCACTTCATCTCTCCTCTACCCAGTCCCAGCAGAAACCTCAGACAGTCACCAGGAACCCAGAGGAAGGGTGAATAATTCATTTACCATCACTGTACAATGGGCCTTTATCTGCCTCCAACTCCCACCTTTCTCCCACGTTAGCTATTAACCAGGCTGAGTTTATGATCTGTGGACATTTATATCCCACGGAAATAACATCTAGGTATTTTATTGAAGTGATGTGATTAAGATTATTGAAAGCTCTCATTAACTGCTCAAGTAAGAGATTAAGTCTGGCAAAAGTAATCAGGTCCGTTTCCAGTTGGAAGACTCTTGAATGTTACAGGCAAGTAGTAATTCCCAGGAAACAGTGAAATCCCCTTCTCTTTCTTGTAAGACCAAGCAGTTAAAGCTGAAGTTACCGTCCACAAAAGAAGTAGCATAAAGGTATTACAGAGGCTACTGATCCACCTTCTATTGGCTTTAATTTTCTTAACTCTTTATTCACAGGGCTGTGCACAGAAATCTCTTATCTGGTGGCAATATGCTCAAATACAGAATATGCTAACAATGCACAGTGGCCAGGTTTGTCTTCTCATGGCTCACTCCAATACCAACCTTGGAGATGGTTTTATATTATTTTATTTTGATGATTGAGACTATTGTACCATGTTCCCAAGTCTTTGTGAAACATAGTATTGCCTCAAACCTTGAGGGACTCCAGTTTGTTAACCTGTGTAGCAGTGTCCTTGGGGCTTGGTTCTGATATTCCTTTGTTTTGCTCACTTTCGTTTTCCTTTGATCCAAAATGGACCCTTTTAAAGCCATACTTAGGAAATGCCTACAGTCTGTAGCGTGCTCTTTAGCAGTCTCGTGATCATTTTCCTCGGATTGAGGTCAGTAGGGTGGTGATGGAAGCATATGCCCCAGGCATAATTCTTGTTGCTATTGAGAATCATTTGATCAATTCTTGTGCCCATCAAAAGATATAATTAATGTCAGCTGTTTAAGGGTTGAGAGGCATTCATGTCATAGATTTTATTGTACCTATCGCTTCTGTCAAAGCTTTGATTTCTCTCTGGACATATATTATGGTGAAAGATATAAAGTTTCACATGTTACTATTTAGGTTTGATGCAATTCCCATAAAATTTTAAAGAAGCTTCATAATGTTAATGGATATATGCAGCCATTTAAGATTACTACAGAAAGTATGCAGTACATAGAACACTAACTATAATTAATGTTAAGAGAGAAAAGAGGATTAAAAAATTGCATATAGCATATTATACCCACATAAAATAAATATAGGGATTACATTGATAGAAAGTGTGTTGCAATATACTTTTTTTTTATTTTAGTGTATTATGGGGGTACAAGTGTCAAGGTTACGTATATTGTCCATGCCCCTCTCCTCCCTCTGTACTTTTTTTTTTAAGGCAAGCACAAAAACGAGGTTTATTGAGGAGAGAAAGATAGGATTATAGGGCAAGAGCAAGATATAGGTTTACAGAGCATGGTATATACACTACAGATTATGACCGGACCAATTGTCACAGCAAAGGGACAGCCAAAGGAAGGGCACAAAAAAAGCTGTTGCTATGTACTTTTGAGAAAGTAATGGGGTCATAATTAAAACTACATATAACTGTGACCTAGCAATCCCACTTTTAGGAATTTAGCTTACATAAATGTATACACCAATAAGAATATATGCATAAGAGTGTCTATTACAGCATCGTTTGTAGTGGCAAAAATAGCCAGAAAAAATTTAAATGTCCATCAGTAGAAAAATGGTTAAATAAATGTACATTTATAGTCTGGAATATTAAGAGGCTGTTCAGAGTATTGATCTAGATTTTTATCTATTGAGTTACAAAATAATATATAGAATGCTCTCACTTTTTGTGAAACAAATATCTCTCCTTCTCATATATGAATAGATATGTTTGATATGGGTTTGAATATCACAGAGACAAGTGTGGAAAAAGACTGTCCAGGCTGCTAGCATTCCCATGTGGAGGTGGGAAATGAGGTAAAGGGCAAAGGTGCAGAAACACTGGGGAAAAACCATTAATTTTTTTTATTTATTTACATGTTTTTACATTGTTTCTCTGGTTATAGTGAATGTGTCACTTTTATGATTTTTCAAGAGTGATTTAAGTACTTTTCTAAAAATAAAAAACCAAATTCACCACCTAGAGAGGTTCTGTGTGTTGGGGGGGGGGTGTAGGATTATAGCTAAACTGTGCTTTTCTGTACTTTCCCATGCTCTTTAATGAGACGAGAAGCTCAGCACTGAGGACACAGCACTGCAACAAAGGAAATGTGGGTGCTAGAGAGCTGTGAAAGCAACACCCAAGAAGGAGTAGCCTAGGAGGTAGGATTAGATGAGGATAGAGCATAATCCAGAAACCAACAGAAGAAGGTGATTCAAAGAGGCTGCTGGATTAGTCAGAGTCCTGACAGGGAACAGGTACCCCAAGGCCTGTAGGGGAAAGGGGGGCCATGGTCTCTGGAACCAGAGAGGGGAGATTAGCAGAGGCACCATCTGGCAGGAACAGCAGAGAGGAAGCTGTGGCCTCACTCTCCTTTGATCTTCCTGTAATCCTCCTCTAACTGGAGGGCAGAGTGTAAAGGAGCCCAGCTGGTAGCTGTGGGCTGGACGGTCAGCCCTCCAGGGCCAAGAGCATACAGAAGGGTGGAGAGAGAGAGGATTTGCAGGGGCACACGGGAGACTGGATGATGCAGATGAGTTGCGCCATCATCCCCTTTGAGGGAGCTACTTCAGTGGAGTGATCAGTCTATAGGTAGATGTAAGAGGCTGGAGAAGAGTAGTTGGTGAATAAGGGGAAGTGGTGGCTATGATGTTTCCCTCCAATTTATTAGTGAGTGAATATAGAAAGAACAGCATTTTAAATGCTCAGCAGGGTAAAGAAGAATGCATGTGTTTGTGTGGGCTGTGTTGTGTTACAGAACAGTGGTTATCTTGATACTACATAATTATTGCAATGTTTCATTTTTCATGTGACCATTCTCCCTCTAAATTTGATTTGGTTGACTGTCTTTTTACTGTTAAAAGTACATACATGGTGAAAATGAATGAATTAGCAGTCCTTGTGATATGGTTTTTAGTCTATAGATTCAGAAAAAAATTATGGTTTTTTTTAAAAATGAAGGTCTTAGATTTAACAATGATTGATATCACATTGTGCCTGCTTGTTTTTTGTGAAAAGCACAAAGAGAATTTAAAAATATCTTCCCCAGTTACCTCAAATTAAGAATAACTAATTAGCATATGAAATAAGTTTTCCACCAAGGAACAATTTGTATTATGAGGTCGGTTTCCATATAAAATATATGATGAATGTTTTTCTCATTCAAGTTTTGTGTTTTCAACAGGGACTATGTTTTAAAGGCCAGGACCAGGGCAAACACCTGATGTTTTAAAACCCTAAGCAAGCTCTATGCATGTTAATTGTTTTCCTAGGTTAAGGTTGAATTGTGCTGTGAGGATAACACCTTCTACTGAATTGTTTTCCATTTGTCTCTTTTTCTATTCTTGGATTCAGAGCACAAGATGTGAAGCAAGGGTGGCAGTCTGTGGCCTTAGGCTACATATAGCCATCTAAAGTAATTCCAGAGATGTGTAGAAATGGCAGAATTAACACCATGATTACAAGTGATAGCCACTGAAAAATTTAAAAGATAAAACCAGTTTTTAAATAAATAGATATTAAATTTTGAAGAAAAATTTATTGGACATGTTTGTCCACATAACTCAACCATTCTGCCTCATAGCATCATTGGTTGGGGCATTTAAAATAGACAAACTTTTAAGGTTGTAATTGGATTATAAGCATTTTATCAAATTGAAATCTTGAAAGTGTATGTTTTGTTTTATTCCTTATGGACTCCTGAGAGAGGGTGCTTCTTGAAAACTGTAGGTACCATTCTGGCCCCACCCTCTTCCTCCTGATAGCTGTCATCAGTTAAATGGCTGTTACCGCCTACCTCACTTCATCTACTTTCTGATTTGTGGCCTCTGGGCTGTGATTAATATTAGATCATACCATCCCCCTCAAGCTCCTGTGTGACCTGTCAGCTCAGCCTCCTATCATAGCATGTTCTGAAGTTCTTTCCCTCTCATAGAAGGTTGACAGTCATGGATTGTGCTCATACAAAACCAGATTTTTCTATAGGGCCTAGACCTTTGTAGGAAAGAACTTGAAATTAGATCAGAATTGGAATTCAGAGATGTGTAGGATGTAGACAGATTTGTGGGATCCTTGAAGGATGTTGGCCAATAGGGAGGAACAGTGAACAACTGAAGGAAAAGTACCAAGAGAGAAGAACAAGTCCGGGCCAAAATATCTGTGCACAAACATTTCCTTCTCTTCCTAGGGGTGCCTCTACACTCAAGGGAGAAGGGGCTTTGGCACAAAGGGAAGAAAGAAATTTGTCATCAGAAGTCCGACAGTTTTGTGGTATGGAAGAGACATTCAAGAGAAGCAGGAACTGTCTTGTTGTCCAGAGAAAGAGAAAAGGCCCAGCTTCTGTGATCTGGAAGAGGTTGTTAACGACCCAAGGACAGCTGAGTGACTGAGTAAAAGAACAGAAGGATGACAAGGGCAGCGGGTCCCAAGCACAGAAACCTTGTAGGACCCTGGGAAGGCATATTTAGGGAGGAAAAACCTGAGGAAAGACTGGATTTCATGCTAAGCAAGTGAGAGAGGGCCTCAAACATTGAGATTCAGAGTTCTGTAATTCATATAAACACAATTTTGTTCACAATCAAGCAGTAAGTGGGTTCATCCAGGTTTCACATATTTTTCCTAAAATGTTAGGATATTTTTTTGTGTGTGTTTTAAACATATGCTAAAATTGTGAGTTTGAGTTTTGTCTTTGGAGGGAGAGCCCAAAAATAATCCTGTGGCTGAGTGAAGCTGTTGGTTTCCAGGTTAGCCCAGAGGAATTGTGGAGAATAAATAACATGTGCAGCTCGAGCTAGGCTTGAGACGTGTCTAGGCAAGTCTGGATAATGTGAGGGTGGGGCCTGTCGAGAATATTTTGCTGAGTGCTGGGTCAGTGGTCGCAGGACAGAGCTCTCAAAAAGGAAAGCAAGGATTTGAGGCACTTCTGAGGACACCAGATTTGGGAGGGGGGTTTGGGATGACTCTGAAAATAAATCTTGTCCTCCAGATTTCCTGCCAACCCAGCCCCCTGGACTCATGCCTAGATCCCACGGACAGAGGACTGCAATAAAAAACCAGTGAGAAAATCTAAGGAATAATGTTGCTAAAATTTCTTTGAAGACACTGAAGGCAAGTTCTGCAAAACAGAATGTACAAACTTGTGGATGCAGAGTCCTCAAAGTGCTGTTGGAGCACGGTGTGGAAGGCTGTGATGAACTAGATTTTTATCTAGTATCATGTTTATCTATGGTAGAGTGAATGAGATTTTGTCTTCTCCTAAGGAGAAGCAGGAGAGGTAGGCAGTTGTGCCTTGGGCAGCCCATCTGGCACCTTTGACTGCAGCAGCCCTGGCGCCAATTTTGGGAGCATCAGGGGCTCCTCGTGCAGCCAGAGCAAGAGAGGACAGCAGTGATGAGGGGGAGGATTGCATCTGGGAGCACACAGCATTCCCAGAAAGATTCGGGAGAAACTGGTGGGGGTGAGAGAGGAGCACCAAAATTGGTAGAGTCAATGCAGTGCCGATTTTATACCTTGTTGTTACCTCCCTGACTGCGGTTGTTGGGAGAAACTATGTCAAATTCATAGGGTTCTTTTAAGAATCAAATGAAATAATATCAGTGAAAATACTTCATAAAGCATTAAAACATATTAGCTTTATTAAAATTACAGACCATTGTTCACTCATAAGACCGGAAAGGATCTTAAGAACCTGTTCTTGGTGTTTTCCAATGATGAAATGATGCTACAACTAATAGGTCACAACCAGTCATTCTATGTGGATTTCTCAATTTGCTATTGATTAAAGCTGCTACATTTGCTTCTGTTTTTTTAAGGCACTTACTTATGTAGCATCTTGATTGGTCTCTTAGAGTTTTGTATAGGTTAATATTAGATTTCCACCTAATTTGTAAAAAACTTGAGGGCAGGAATCATATATGATACCCTACAGAGTCTAGTTTAAAACTGGTTTACTCAGTAGCCTTTGAATTTAATCAGGGTTTTATGGGTTTTTTTAATTAAATTATAAAGGAATTAAAATTGCATGTCTGATTACTCATGTCATTTTAATATGAAATCATAAATTAAAGAATGAAATAGCAAAAGAAAAGAAAAACAAAGATCTTCTTTCTTCTTACCAATTATTTCTGAGTTACTTGAAATTACATTTTCCCTCTACAAAACTTTCTTAATTTCTGCAGCTAATGTAAACTTATCTTCCTGATTTCTGTGTCTTTTTTTGTCAAGACAATAGGTTTTGATCCTCAATTATCCACATCTTATCACATTAATATGTAGTTTTATTATATTCACTCATTGTTCTTTGTGTTACTATTTAGTTCGCATGAAGCTTTTTTTTTTTGAGACAGTCTTACTTTGTTGCCCAGGCTAGAGTGAGTGCCATGGCGTCAGTCTAGCTCACAGCAACCTCAAACTCCTGGGCTCAAGCAATCCTGCTGCCTCATCCTCCTGAGTAGCTGGGACTACAGGCATGTGCCACCATGCCTGGCTAATTTTTTTCTCTATATTTTTAGTTGGCCAATTAATTTCTTTCTGTTTTTAGTAGAGACGGGTTCTCACTCTTGCACAGGCTGGTTTCGAACTCCTGACCTCGAACAATCCGCCCGCCTTGGCCTCCCAGAGTGCTAGGATTACGGGCGTGAGCCACCGAGCCCAGCTCTCATGAAGCTTTTGGATGTAGGACCCTATCATGTCCTTTGTATGAACACTCTGTAGTTGCATGAATAGTAGATCAATATATACTGATTTGAAAAAATTTGTGGTTATTGAATTTAATTAAAAACAAGCTTCCAGGCTGGGCGCGGTGGCTCACGCCTGTAATCCTAGCTCTCTGGGAGGCCGAGGTGGGTGGATCATTTGAGCTCAGGAGTTCGAGACCAGCCTGAGCAAGAGCGAGACCCCATCTCTACTATAAACGGAAAGAAATTAATTGGCCAACTAATATATATAGAAAAAAATTAGTCGGGCATGGTGGTGCATGCCTGTAGTTCCAGTTGCTTGGGAGGCTGAGGCAAGCAGGATTGCTTGAGCCCAGGAGTTTGAGGTTGCTGTGAGCTAGGCTAACGCCACGGCACTCACTCTAGCCTGGGCAATAAAGTGAGACTCTGTCTCAAAAAAAAAAAAAAAAAAACAAGCTTCCAATTCACACTGACAAGGCAGTGACTGTGAGAGATAAAAATTGCCCTTAGGAGTAATAGTCAGATGGAATGGTTGGTAATTCTTTTGGCTGACATTGCCACCCAGCAAAGTAAAATGAGTGTTCCCCTGCTATGTTCTTGGTGTCCCATTTTCACTGGGAACCTGTTTCTGCTGGTGATGGAACACATCAAAATTGAAACAAATGTCTCTTTATTTTTATTTTTTTATAAAGGTCTTCTCCCAGGCAACAATGGTGTCATATTCATCATTATATTTCTGAAATCAGTTTCAGTAACTGATCCATGGCATGTACTCAATAAATGTTTTATTAAATGAATGCATAAGTGGATGAATAAATGATGAGAGAAGTTGGTCTGCAAACTGCTAACAGGGAGAAATGTTTCTCGTTTATCTTACGATAAACAGAATGAAACTGGTTTCATGCCATATCATGTGATTACTATTGATGTTAGATGCTGTTACTGACCCTGTTTTGCTAGATAATGCCTTTTTGTTTTTAATTAACTCTAAAACTATTCCTCTCTGAATGGGTTTAGGATGCCAAAAAGATGAGAATGGAATTAAATGCAACTTGGGTATCCAAAGCCAAGTCATTTTGTAAACAAAGAGACTGTTCTTTTAATTGGAATAACTTTACAATATGATCAACTTTACCAGAATGGACCTTTATAAATTTTAAAATGAGTCTTAACTTGATTGTCAAAGCCATTCATTGAGGGGTAGTGAAGTGACCAAACTCAAAATAGAAACCTGAGGCGGCTTAACATTTCATGTATTTCCCTGGTCACAGATTAACTGTGTTGCGTTATGCATGATCAAAGGCCAGCACGTTTGCGCCGAGGTACTCTTAATGACCCAGCACGTTGGTGAACTAGAAGGCTGGGCAGGTACCTGGGCAGGTACTCTTCTAGGCTGTGATTCAGGGGAGTCCTACAAGGCCCACCTGCTGGGTCCGTAACACTCATCCTTGAAGTTTGCCTTCTGTGTGAAAGCACTGTTGCTAGAAAATGTGTTTACAATGCAAATATAAGTTGAGGCCATATAATTGATTTCTAAAAGCTATGCACAAAACTCAGAAGTCATCATATTAATTTGCTTGTAAAGCTCCTGCCATTACTTAGCAGAGCAGGATCTTTACAGAATGGGTTATACAACAGGTTTCCAAGAGTGGAAACAGTCAAGGCCAGGAAAGGGCAGACCTGGACAATAACATGAGAATCTGAGGCCCTGAATTAGTGGGGCAGTGTGAGTGCACCAGGGACCTTAATTACACCTGCAAAATTCCTTCACTTTTAGCCATATAACATGATTTAATCACAGAAATGAAAGACCATCATATTCGCAGGTTCTGCCCTGGCTCAAGGAGAGGGGATTAATTTGGGGCAGTATAGCAGAGGACAGTAATCTTGGGGACTATCTTAGAATTCTACCTGTCACAATATCCTTCCATTATCTAGAACTTTCCATTCCCTTTCTGGCCTTGTCTTCTGCTTCTATTATTATAACCCTGCCTCCACAATTTTCCTTAACATAACCTAATCTGTATCCATGATAGATTGTTCTGCATTTCTGGATCATACTAATCACAGTATACTGGTGTGATGGTATGCTAGAGCTGGACACTTTAGTGTAAAATCCCAACTCTGCTACCTACCAGAAGATTGGCAGCTGTCTCAATTTTCTCATCTATAACAGATGGATAATATATATATGTTATATATATATAAAAAAAATATATATAGTTTAGTAATTATATATGATAGAGAATATATTAACTATTTGTGGGCTATTGTAAGGATTAACTGATGTATTTAAAAGGCTTGGCATAGTGTCTAACACATAATTCTCCAAAAAATATTTAAATATTATTTTTAGTATTGCACGTTTCAGCAGTTTTATTCATACATTATGTCTCTAAATGGGATAGCCTGACAAATTCCTTTACATGCTTCAAAAGCCATCCTAACCTTGATTGTGCAAAATGTCAACTTTTACATAATGTTGGGTAGCTGGGGGAAGGATATAGGGAACTCTCTATTTTTCAACTTTTCTATAAATCTAAAATTATTTCCAAATAAAAAATTTTTAGAAAAATTCTAAATGTGATCTCCACTGAAGCCTTCTGATGCTCCTCATGAACACTTTTTTTTTCTGTAATCTCATGGGACTTTATACATGATGTTTTTCACATTGCATCATAATTATTTGTTTACCTATCTGTCTAGAATTTGAACTTCACGAAAGCAGAGATTATGCTTCATTCATCTTTGTATCTATAATATATAGTATCACATCTGACATAGCTTACAGCGTATAGTACATAAATTCTGGCTTAATAATTGCTGAGTGACCTTTATTTGTTTATCGTGCACAAGATATTTACCAATGGCAAATGAGATGTGATTATAGGATGTGATAAATTGAAAACAGGGATAAGAATGAAAAGAGTCTGTAATTGTCTTGGTGTTATTGGTAATAAGGAATAGATTCCCAAACTCTGTAGACTCAAAGCTAGATGAATGTGATTGGTTCTGCAGGGGGAAAACAGAGTCAAGGATCACCCTGAGATTCTTGCCCTGAGTGCGTGGAAAGACACTATGCTATATTAAAATATGCGGAATCTGCAGCCAGTTGAACAGTAATACTCTGATTGTTGATTAGTAGGTCTGTGTCAAAATGTATCTGATTGTTGATTAATAGGCCTGTGTCGAAATGTAGAAGGGTACCATTGGCACACCACAAGACCCATCACTGCTCTCTGCCCTGTTGGGATCTTTTCTTTTCAATGTCTTTTTGGCAACCTTAATCAAATTTAGATAAAAACTGAAGTGGAGAGAGGTGTTAGATGACTGAATCATAGCTTGTTAAATTCTTTCTAAGCTAAATGGAACAAGATTAAAATCAAGAGGATAATGGAAACATCCTGCATTGTGATTAAAATATCCACTTACAAGTAAAGGACATAGGAGACTTTGGTTTCAATTCTAGTTGACAACATATTGATTTTGAGCCAGTTGGGTAACGTGGCTGTTGAAAACAAAAAGTCAGGCTACGTTAGTAATAAGATATTTATGTCAAGGGAGAAAATGATGAATCTGGAGATTTCAGTGCAGCTATGAATACATATTTGAAAGGCACTATAGACAAGTTAAATTACATGTAGAAGACCAGGAAGGACATAACTGGAAATTATTTCGTAGGAAAAAAGAGTCCATTTGAATACAATACTTTATGTATCACATGACAAAGGTGGTATAGTGGATGCCATGTGTGCCAACCAGATCCACCTTTCAAGACCAAAGGCCTGTTCCTTCAGCTGCTGGGAGTGTTGACAGCCATGACTTACAGCTGGGTCCCTGCCTGGGTACTGCCCTCTGCAAAAGAGAGCTGCCTTGCCCAAGGTTACACCCTCTCCTCCAGGGCAGCCCTGCCCAATGCCTGGTCTGTGTGTAAGGGTACAAAGGCCCAGCCTTGTTGCCTTATTCAGGACAACTCTGAGGGACCAGCCCAGCTTCAGAGCTCCCTGTGTGATCAGCTGAGGCCTCTGTTGCAACTGCATCCCCTCTGTCTAGTCCTGTTTCACTCACTGCTCTGTAGGTATTGTTCCCAAGAGCACTCTCCACTAAACAAACCTGCATGGACATCTCTTCTCAGAGTCTATTTCCCAGGGAATTTCCCAGCTGTTCTGAAACAGCTGACATTATATTGCCTGCAACAGCTCCCATTATTTGTAATGGGAGAAGATCAATTATTCAACAAATGATGTTGGGACAATTGGTTATCCATGTGGGGAAAAAGAAATATTGGATCTGCCTCATGTTGTGTGTGAAAATCTACTTCAGTTGGATTTAGAACTGAAATGTGAAAAGGAAAACTTTAAAGCTTTTAGAAGAAATTATGAAGTATTACAAAAAGGTTTCTTAAAGGCACAAACCATAAAGAAGGTTATTGGTGAATTTGTTTATATTAAAATGATATAAAATTAAAATTAAAGTAAAATCATTTGACTATGACAAATGATATCATGTTTCAAAAGTAATAAGAAAAGCTGGGAGAAGATATTTGCAGCATTTATGACTGACAAAGAATTAGCATGCAACATGTATAAATAATTCATATTAATTAAAAAAGAAAAGGCAAACTGCCTAGGAGAATAAAATGAGTAAAGCAAATAGTCAATTCACTTAGAAGAATTTACTAAAAGTCTGAAAGTTCATTTCATGATGAACTTCTACTCATCTGTCAAGATCTAGCACAAATGTCACCTTTTCCATGAAGATCTCCAACCTCCCTGGTTAGAGTTAAGCATTTCCTCTTATATGTTCCAGATACTGCTTTACGCTTCTTCCATTTTAAAACACTTGAAATTGTTGTGATTTTTTTCATTTACATGTGGGTTTGATGCTAGATTAGTAACCCCTGGATGACAGGAATCATACAATGTTTTTCTGTGTGCCTCTGGCATTTATCATAGTGTCTGGCACTTAATTAATAACTCAGTATTGGATGGGTGACTAGGCCAGTTCCTTGCCCCAGTGGCTCTTCCATTAGATTAGATCCCTTTAAAATGAAGGCTGAATTTCAAGTGCCCTGAAATGGTTGCTTTGTTTTCTTTTTTGATGTACCCACCAAAATTAATTCAAAAGCAAGTTTATTTTTGAAAAGCTCTTAATTGCTGCAGTGGAGCATATGGTTAAATGTGTTCTCCATCCTCAATTTAATTAAAAGGGATAGTGGATAAATTGTTTTTTTGTTTTTGTTTTTTTATTGTTGTTGTTAGTACCATAGGTGAAAAGTTGCACAGGAACAAAATAAGTTTCATTTTTATTTGTTATTCGTTGTTTTTCTTTCAAATGTATTGCTGTGCCTACTGGTACTATCAGGGTTTATTTTTAATTTTGAAAAGATGACATAAATATAACTTGCCTAGAGAGATAAAATAATGTTGACATATTTTTAAAAATTAAATATCTCCCCTAGGAAATCTAAGTCTTTGGATACACACACACATCCTCAAGGCATTTGAAAAATTTCTAATCATTTTTTAAAAGCCAGTGGCAGTCCTACAGACTCCACATGGAAGATGATTTAGTTGGTATTTGTTATAATCTTACAATAATTATTGAATATTAAACCTGGGAGGGGTACCTTGGCTCAGTGCCTTCATGTTATAGATAATGAAAATAATATTCCATCCAAGTGTCATACCTGTTTATTGATAGAATATGTCAGGTCATCTAACTTAGATTTTGGTGCTTTCCTTTTCCCCATATACTGTTTCCACCACCAATTTAATGGTAATAAGAAACTTGTTTGCATTTTTAGTGACTTTGTGTTTGAGTTACAACAGCGAGTTAGGCTTTTTCTTTTCTTTCTTTATTTCTTTCTTGTTTCTTTTTTTGTTTTTTTTTTTTTTTTTGAGACAGAGTCTTGCTTTGTCACCTGGGCTAGAGTGCCGTGGCATCAATCTAGCTCACAGAAACATAAAAATCCTAGGCTCAAGAGATCCTTCTGCCTCATCCTCCCAAGTAGCTGGGACTACAGGCACGCACCATTATGCCTGGCTAATTTTTGTATTTTTAGTAGAGACGGGGTCTCGCTCTTGCTCAGGCTGGTCTCAAACCCCTGACCTCAAGCAATACTTCTGCCTTGGCTTCCCAGTGTGCTAGGATTAGTGAGTTAGGTATTTATTTTGGAGCCCTTGAAGTTTCCCCAATAAGCAAGTGCCTGGTGGCCTTTATACCATTAATAATTGATTTTCATTGGCAACTAAACTCAAGGGGATAAGCAACTTCATTCCAGTGCAATAAAATTGCTTAGACTCATAGTCCATATGGAGTATGAGGTAAAGTTTTGAAAAATAAATCAAACATTTACTTATTCATTAATTAAGTAAATTATGACAAAGACTCTAAGTATTAATACAATAATCTTATGTAATAATGGAAATATCATTAGTAGTATCCTTGGACTTCCATTTACCTATTGGCAAAATGAGAAACAGAATAAATCTCTGAGGACAATAAATCTTTGAGGATCTTTTAGCTCTAAATATTCTGATTCTGTGATTTTAATAACATAACAGAGCATTTGCCCAGACTTTGCTCGTCTTACAAAGTTAACTTATGCCTGAAGTGTCACCTAAGAAACAAAGTTTTCTTCATTATGTAACAAAGGATTTATTATTTTTTGAAAAGTAATCTATAACTAAAATACTATATTGTCTTTCTGAAAGGTTTCTAGGAATCTCATTCTCTAATCTCCATATATGTATTTTCTGTCCTTCATTTACTTGGTGAGACTGTGATTTATTAAAACTAAATAGAGTTTTAATTGTATGTTCAAGCCATATGGTTTCTCAGTACTTGACTGGATGGATATAAAGTTTGAAGGAGGAATCATGGAAGTCATATCAAATTTCAATTTGAATTCCGCTGTTATGATCTAATGCAAGTTATATAACCACTCTTAGTCTCAGTTTTCTCTTCTCTATGATGGGAGTAACAAAATTTACTTGATAGAGTTCGTGTGAAGAGTAATAAGCTGTCAAGCACAGTGTTGGGCATACTGTATGCAGTCAGACCATTAGGATGTGCCAAATGAAACTAAATTTTCTCTTTTCAGCACTGCCATTGTATTCTTCCTATTGATTTCATTGAAGCTTTAAGTACTTTGCTGTTTCTGCCCTAGGGTATGTGCTTTCAAAGAACTTACTCTTTAGTTGTATATGCAAAACAATTGGTTATAGATTTTATGTGCCAGTAAAGATAGGAGTGTATGTTCCTGATTTTCACAATTCCTCTTTCTTTCAATGCCACTCTTCTTCATAGAAATTGCATTGCAAAAGGATTGCTGGATTTCCATAAAAGTGTTCAGTAAAGACCAATGGGCAGATTTTCTAGAAGCTGGACTCAGTAGATTGTGAATTTTTTTTAGTATAGGGTTATTTTTTCTTCATGTCTGAATTCCAGGCAACTAACCGGCATAAATAGAGAACATTTTGTAGAGCATATGAGAGGAAGCAAACTTTCTTTCAAATTGTGATGATATGGATTTGGTACTTAAAAAGAAAAACTTTTTTTTTTTTTTTTGAGACAATGTCTTGCTTTGTTGCCTGGCTAGAGTGCCGTGGCGTCAGCCTAGCTCACAGCAACCTCAAGCTCCCCGGCTCAAGCAATCCTCCTGCCTCAGCCTCCTGAGTAGCGGAGACTACAGGTGTGTGCCACCATGCCCGGCTAATTTTTTTCTCTTTTTAGTAGAGACGGGGATCTCGCTCTTGCTCAGGCTGGTCTCAAACACCTGATCTCAAACGATCCTCCTGCCTCAGCCTCCAAGAGTGCTAGGATTGCAGGCATGAGCCACACTCCACATGATCAAAAAAAACTTTAATGAATTTCATAAGCAGAAACTGATAATTTCCTGCCCGTATTCATAATATTTCTGGTACAAAGGAGTGACTAAAACCAGTGAAGGCTGGCGTGGCACTCTAGCAAGGGATGATCACTGTATCTGGGCAAGGAATGAAGTAGATTCCATACCAAACTTGGCTTCAACTGAGGCTATTCTTATTGACACACTGGCAATGGGGTTTTCTTTTTTTTTTTTTTTTTTTGAGACAGAGTCTCACTTTATTGCCCAGGCTAGAGTGAGTGCCATGGCGTCAGCCTAGCTCACAGCAACCTCAAACTCCTGGGCTCAAGCAATCCTGCTGCCTCAGCCTCCCAAGTAGCTGGGACTACAGGCATGTGCCACCATGCCCGGCTAATTTTTTCTATATATATTTTAGTTGGCCAATTAATTTCTTTCTATTTATAGTAGAGATGGGGTCTCGCTCTTGCTCAGGCTGATCTCGAACTCCTGAGCTCAAATGATCCGCCCACCTCGGCCTCCCAGAGAGCTAGGATTACAGGCTTGAGCCACCGCGCCCGGCCTGGCAATGGGTTTTCACTTAGCTTTTCCTAAAGACAGTATCAAACTTTCTATCAAAATCCACTGTATCATATATAATTTATAATTTATAAGTTATTACATATGTGTATACTTAGGTTAATGTGCACTGAATTATACATAGTTCTTCATTTTCAGTTAAGTCTCTTGTTGTCACTGTAAAGTCGTAAGTTAAAGGATAGCCCCTGTATTGTTAACATAGTTATTATAAACAAGATTTTGATGCCCAAAATAAGGGAAACTACAAAAAGCACTAGCTCTTAACATAATACTGTTTTAACACACACGGTTTCTAGCCAAGTTTGTTACATCAGTACCAATTTTAAAAAATTACTATAAGAATATTAAAATGTGCTGATAACAAGTATTTTTCTCTAGCAGTACTATTTACTTAAGTACAGGTTCAATAAATATGGCTTTTCATTGCTGAAGTCTTTCCTTCCTGCCTGTGAACATATTCTTATCTAAAATTAAGTTTTTTTTTATTAATGCCCCAGTGCTGCTCAGAGTTGATTATTACAACTAGAAGTTACTTTTTAAAAATGACTGCAAAAATACCCTCCAGTGCATGCTATTTATATCTCAGTCTACATTTGCCAATGTGCTCTCTTATCCCCTCCTATTGCTCCATTTCACCAGGAGCAGAGATTAGATGAATCTATTCATCATTAATTGACTGCCAGAACCCAGCTCTTCTTTTCTCCTTTCCATAGAATTCTGGAAAAACCAGCAATAAGGTTCATAAAATACAGTAAATGAGACATGGGGAATTAATATTTATTAGTGTCCCCAACTGTGCTAGGCTGACTACATGGCCTTTCATTTAACTCCTGGGAGTCTATGTGTTTCCCACCATCTCATGCCCTCTGTGTGTGTTCAGGGAATGAAATAAAATCATCTGAAGGACTTTTGTTCAGTATAACGTGTTTCCCCGAAAATAAGACTGGGTATTATATTTATTTTTCCTCAAGAAGACACCCTAGGGCTTATTTTCAGGGGATGTGTTATTTTTTTGAAGTACAGTACAACAATCTACATTTATTCAAATATAGTTAAGTCGTCTTCTTCTGGAAAGCCATCATAAGTCTCCAAACCCTGGATTCCATCCTGAATGTCTTGCAACTCTATTTCCTTTGGAACCATTGGCCCCAATGTCTCATGTTGAGCAATAGAGCTCTCATGGGGCAGATGAGAAGGGCTGCTTGTCTTTACCGCTGGGCCAGGAAATGCATGGGTTGTGCATATACGCTGCGTAGCCACGCCCATTACTAGATCTTATTTTCGGGGTAGGTCTTATATTGCGCAAATGCTCAGAAATCCTGCTAGGGCTTATTTTATGGGTAGGTCTTATTTTCGGGGAAACACGGTAGTG
Source organism: Mirza zaza (assembly GCA_008750895.1). Classification (NCBI taxonomy): domain Eukaryota; kingdom Metazoa; phylum Chordata; class Mammalia; order Primates; family Cheirogaleidae; genus Mirza; species Mirza zaza. Next base: position 7,963 of record VSMD01062350.1, on the reverse strand, counting down.
TTTGTGGATTTTATTTATTTTGGGGGAGATTCTGCATTTTTATCTTTTGAGTTAAAAAAAAATCTCAATTATGTAAATGTTCTTCTATGACTGAGAAGGTCATTTTGCCAACATAAACCATTTTCATAAAAGTCTAATCTACCATCCATGACTTAATGACTTAAAATGCCAACCATGTTTTTTAGATTTTAGAAATTAGAATTTATTCTCAAGAAAGAATTCTGCTTGCTGGCTTATTCATATCACTTTTATACATTATATGCCACTTCACCCAAAAACAGCTTATTTTGTTTTTCCTCAGCTCACAATATGAGGCAGGACACCACCCTACTGTCTGATAAGCAGACTCTTCCTGTTTGGTGTGTGCTAGTGGATAGTTCTATTGAGATCTGAGTATATTAGAGGTGGGTTTCAAGAGGTTTTAGCTATAAATAGCAGTCTTGGTTGTTTAAAAACTAAGCTGCCCTCCTCATCAGATTGCAGGCATTTCATGGAATAAATGCTAACTTGTGTAGGGTTTTTTGTTTGTTTTTTTTTTTTTTTCAGACAGAGTCTCACTTTGTTGCCCAGGCTAGAGTGAGTGCCGTGGCATCAGCCTAGCTCACAGCAACCTCAATCTCCTGGGCTCAAGCGATCCCACTGCCTCAGCCTCCTGAGTAGCTGGGACTACAGGCATGCGCCACCATCCCTGGCTATTTTTTTTTTTTTTGTATATATATTTTTAGTTGGTCAATTAATTTCTTTCTATTTTTAGTAGAGATGGGATCTCGCTCAGGCTGATTTCGAACTCCTGACCTCGAGCAATCCACCCACCTTGGCCTCCCAGAGTGCTAGGATTACAGGTGTGAGCCACCATGCCCAGCTTGTGTAGGGTTTTATTATACGTAGGCTGAATGTACAAACTGGTATAGTGTGATCAAGAACTGGGTCTCAGGTGTGTAGCTTCCTGAGGAATCTGAGAAATTCTTTTCTTTCCTTAGGGAAGGTATGCTTTATATGGATTACATGGATTATTTTAAATGACTTAAAAATAGATATTGTTTTGAAACAACATATGTTCCAGACATTTCCTCAAGTTAAGATGTAAACTTTGATTTTACCACACACAGTCCCACCTATGGAGTATTCTTGCCAAATGAGCTGAATATGGCCAGGTGCGGTGACTTTCATGTCTATAGTCCAGCACTTTGGGAGGGAAGATTGCTTGAGGCCAGGAGTCCAAACCTGCAGTGAGCTATGATGGTACCTCTGCACTCCAGCCTGAGCAACAGAGCCAGACCTTGTCTCTAAAAATAAAAACACTGAATCTATTGGTATCAGACATCTAGAACTAATTTTTAGTTTACAGGAAGAATGGAGGCTAGAGGAATAAGTCTGTGATGTCAGATTATCCTGGGTTTCTTTGATAAATCGAAGGCATTAAACAAAAGAAACAGTTTAGAGGGGGAAGGAAGATTGGTCTGGCAAATATATAAAAGAAATTTAAGAGATGTAGCAACCAAATGTAATGTAGTGGAGCTTGTCTGAAATATGATTGCAAGGAGACATTTTCAAAACAATCAGGGAAGTTGAATATGGGCTAAATATTAGTATTAGGTGATAGTAAGGAATTACTGTTAAAATTGTTAGGTACGATAATGGCATTGTGATTATTTAAGACAGTGGTTCTCAAAGTGTGCAGGCTTTGTCTAGAATAATCAACATCACCTGGGAATACACTAGAAATGAAAATTCTCAGCCGCACCCTAAACCTTCTGAATAGGAAACTCAAGGGTTAAGGCTCAGCAAAAATGTGAAAATCACTGATGAAAGAAAGTATCCATATTTTTAAAGATATGCATACTAGAGTATGTAGAGGTAAAATAATATGAGGTATAGGTATGGGTTTAAAATATTTATTTTAAAATAAAAGATTTGATGAAGCACGTGTCGCAAAATCTTGTGGCAAAATTTGATGAAGCAAGTGTGGCAAATTGTTGAGTTGATGTAATTGGTATGTGTCTTCATTAATATAGTTCCCTCTATTTTTTTTGTATGTTTGAAAATATTTGTTAAACAAATTTTTGGAAACCTTACAATGCTTAAACAACAAAAAGAGGAGTCCTTCTCAGAGAAAACAAATGAAAACTTGATTTTAAATTTTATGAAAGTATCTAGTTTATTTGTAGCTCTCTAAGACCTGAGTTTTAGTCCTGGCTCTGCCACTAACCAGCTGTGTGGTCTTGATAAGTCAGTTTCTCAGGAAACTCATCATTCTTAGCTGCAAAATGAAGCCATTCAATAAGTGGTCTGTTGCCAAGGTTCTTTCAAGCCTGCTGTTCTCTGGTGTTCTGAGCATCCGTGTCCTCAGCAGAATTTCCCTGGAGTTTGCTATGTGGGTGAGTGTGGGTTCTCCCCCGCCACCCCGCCTCGCCCCTCTCTGGCTCTCCGGTTCTCTGGCTGTATGTCTATTTCCCAGTTCAGAGAATAGCAGCATTTTCTGTGATGACGGAAGCCCAGACACCTCATCCCCTGACAGAGTAGATGTGGTATGAAATTTCATGAAGAAGATCTCCCGGGACTTGAAATGAGAGGTGCCTTTCAGGTTAGGTCAGAGATGGCAAAGGCCCAGAGAGGAGTCTGGGATGCTGCCGCTCCTGGCATCCATCCAGAACCATTTCTCTTGCCTGTAGCACTGCTGGGGCACCATCTCTTCATCCTGGGATCAGGGGTGGGGGGGGCATAAGCATGATGGTGGGGACAAATATCTGAGCCAGTGTGGGAGCCCTCATTCATGGCTCTTGTACTTAGAGAACCCTATTGATTAGAATAATCAAAGCTGTGTTTCAAAGCTGTGTGCCTGGTTTAATGAAGATGGCAATGGTATCCTCACTTCTAGAAAGAGGTTAACTAGTAAAACATGAAAATGCTGAATTACCAGGCTAATTCAAGCCTTGGTATGTCCATGTTGAGGGTTTAGACAAGAGGAAGGTGTTTCACTAGGGAGAGGCGTTTCACTAGGAAGAGGTGTTGAGGAATTTGCCAGTCTGTGCTTGGGGAGGGATGGCAGAGAAGGAAATGATGGGAATTTAGGGACGCCTGCATAGGCCACATGGCACTGGCAAGAGAGAAGAAAAATGAAACAGGAGGAAGCCAGTGGGGATAAGGAACAACAGCTGCAGAGTTCAGTGGCCACGAATTGGTGATGCATTTCAACCTACTTGTCTTTAGGTCACCCGATAGAAATCACATTCCCACAATTGTAGGCAACCAATGATAGTGCTCCCACCGACAGAACATTTCCTGGAAGCGCTTGTTTATTTTCTCAGTCTCATATTTCTTTATCCATTTCATTTTCCTATAATAACTTGGCCCTGGCTGTCCTATAGCAAACAGGTTGTTGTGCCTCTGGACATTGGCTAACGAATAACAGTAACAGCAACAATCATTTATCAAGCAGCACTTTTGTGTACCAAGTACTGAACTGGACACTTGATAAATATTATATTTAATTTAAACCACAATCTACATAATAGTTATTACTACCACCATTTTAAAGAGAAAGAAACAGAAAGTCGGAGAAGTGACGTATATTGTCCAAGTCCCCCAGCTAATAAGTGGCAGAACCCAGAGTCAAACCCAGGTCTGACTACTGCAACTACAGTCCTCATCTCTTCACCTCATTACTGTGCCTTCATTCACTGGTGGCAGGGAATGGGCTGAAAACCTGGAAGCAGAACAGCAGGACAATCTGTTGAGCCAGCTGCATGGTGGAGGCTTCTTTAAAAGGCTGCTGTACTGGGGTCCTCTCTTTTCCCAAGGTCTGTAATCATGCACAGAAGCCATTTCTCCGGTATAAAGAAATGTACAACCATTTCACATAGTACGCTGACAGGAAATATACTGTCCACTTTGGGCAGGAAAAGTAATTTCTGAAATAGGATCTGAACAAAAATCAATCCTCTCCTGGTAAGAAAAGCAGATGCCAGAACACTTCCTTGGTGATATCATTATACACTGTCCTTTGGACTCATTAATCCGAGGCTTTACTGATCAGTCCTGTCTTAGTTACTCTTTGGGGACAACATTAGTTTGGAATCATGCATATTTCTTTTTTCTTCTTAAAAATATATAGCTACCCTTCTCATTTAAGGCCGGCAGAGGGAACTCCAGAATGCTTCTAAAACTACCCTGGCATCTTAAGTAGAAGACGCATATATGGAAGAGACACTTCTATTGGGACAGGGGATGGGGGGAGACAAGTGTGGCATCGGCTAAAAGACGGCTGAGAATAAGAACCACCAACTGCAGTGACATCTGTGGGTATACATTTTATTTCTTACATAGAATTTTCACATATATTACCATCCTATTCTCACAAAAATCCCTGTGATGTGGGCGGGCATATTTCTGTCTGCTTTTTAAAAAATCATTTCTTTGGTTTGTGCCCTGCCTTGCTCCAGAAAAGATTTAAGGGTCTCTCATTCAACACAGCAGATAAAATACATTGAAAACAGGAGACACAAACTAGAGAGAAAACATTGTTTTATAGGGTTACCTTGACGAACACAAATTTATCTTGACTGATGATAGATTTCAGAGCCAAAGTCTTTGCAGCCATTACCATGATCCTGGCTTCTGGTTTCAGGGGGAACTAGCTCTAGCACTGATCATCCAGAAGAGCACTTGCTTAGACCGTTTCATCTTGAAATATGTTTTAAAAAATTGGGAAGCAGGAGTTTAAGAACTATTTCATAGATCTACGAGGCAAGTACTTACTTTCCATTCCTACTTCAAGGTTTTCCCAAAGACTTCTGTTTTTTGTGTTTATTTTTAATTCATCATCCTTGACTATGTGAGTAGACTGTTTATATGCATAAAAATGTATATTTTTCATATTTTCCCAAAAGATTTAAATGTCTTCAAGACCGCATATTTTTTTGTGCAATTTCTAGCAATCCTGTCTCTGAAGCAGGTAACGATACCTCCATTTGAATGAGGATGAAACTAAGACTCAGAAAGGTAATAAATAAGTAGTAGTAATAAATAGCAGAGGGAAGACTTTGATACTTTGATGTTAAATCACTTGTCCTCCCATTGTACCACATTGTGATGTCCCCTGGGGCCATGAAACCATCTGCTCTGAACTTAAGCACTAGATATGGCTCTGTCATTGTGATTATTCGTATTTATATCTGTGAGGTATTCAGCAATTATTCTTTCATTCAACAAATATTTATTGAATCCCTATCATCTCTTTGCCACTGTTATAGGCAAGGTGGACATAGTAGTGCACAGAACAGACAAAAACAAAGCTAATCCTTGTCCTCATGGAGCTCACATTCATTCTAGAGTGGTGAAGACTAAAGTATAATTAGTAAGTTATGCACTATATATCCAGCAGGGCATAAGTGTGATAGGAAAAACATTCCATGATTTTTTGGTTCACAGACTAGAAAGCTTAGTACTGGTATACAATGCACAATGATAATTCTATCCAGGTCTTTTTGTTTGTTTGTTTGTTTGTTTGTTTTTGAGGCAGGGTCTTGCTTTGTCTCCCAGGCTAGAGTGAAGTGGCATCATCATAGCTCACTGCAGCCTCAAACTCCTGGGCTTGAGCACTCCTCCTGCCTCAGCCTCCCAAATAGCTGGGACTACAGGTGTGTGCCACCTTGCCCTGCTAATTTTTCTACTTTTTATACAGATGGGGTCTTGCTCTTGCTCAGGCTAGCCTCAAACTCCTCACCTCAAACAGTCTTCCTGCCTCAGCCTTCCAAAGTGCTAGGATTACAGGAGCAAGCCACCGTACACAACCTCTATCCAGTTTTAAGTAATATATTTTAAGAACGTTGCATAACCTTGCGGAAGTAACCTAACTGATTCCGCTGGCATTCCAGTGGAGAGAGTCACTTCTTATGCAGGCTTTGCCAGCTAAGCTTTTGGTTTCTCCAGCTTCACTCACCCCTGCCAAGAGGCCTCCTTGTTCCTGAGGGAACTGCTTGACTCATATTTCAGAAGGACAGTGCATACTTGTGTCAAGTGTGAAAGGGATCTTTCCTACTCGATGCCAGCTAGAAGCAGCGCCAGGGAAGACAGACTGACAGAGCAGACATTCTCCTCCCTAACTGGGTTATTTTCTGTGCTATGGTTTATCTTGATATCTTCCTGCTGTTGTTTAGTTTGTACCAACATTTAAAATCAATATTCTATTTATTTTCAGGGACACAGCTTTACAAAAGAGGACTTAAGAAAGGGAACGAGACTCTAAAGACTCTCAAAACTTTACACCAGCCTTTGAAAAAATAATTTATGTAGAGAAATTTCTGGCACAAGGTCCTCAAGTAGTTGTATATTTAACATCTAAAGATCTTATTTATCTTGGTGTGTGCAAGTCAAATAGCATTTCATTTGAATGTTAATACTTTTTAAAAAATTTCTTGGGGACCAAAAAGTAGGGGAGGCATCAGAAGATAATTTGAAGCAAGAAACTCAGGAAACAAAATATTTTAAATGTATAGACTGTCTTTATTTTAGCTGCAAAACGTTGTGACTCAAATGTATTTCCTTTTATTTTAAAATTTTTCAGAAAAGCCAAGAGAGCCTAATGTCAGAGAGGTTAAGCAACTCTTTTTTCCTGTTTTCTTTCCTTTTGGGCCTCTTCCACTTGACCGTGTGGCCAAGAGTCCAGCAGGTGGGTGTCCCAATCCACTGTCGTTTCCCCTTATGTCTGTAGCGGACCCAGAACTCCTCTATGGCAGCAGCAAGGTGCAAGGTGGGGTGGTGATGCAGCTTGAGAACTTGTTTTGAACCTGCATTTGCATGGCATGCACATTCTTTTTATTTAGATTGTTGTTTATTGGACAATTTGGGGTGAGGTGGAACTGTTAGCTTAGCATCCTCCAGCCCCAATGCTTCCTGAGCCATCCTTGGGCCATCCATATGGTATCCTTGCCATAGTTTTGTCTCCTCATTGAAACTTTATGCCAGTTTTTACAATCCCATTTAAAATTAGTGGAATCAATGATCTAATTTGGTGATTTATTAGATCAACTTATCATTTCATAGAAAACAGTGATTTTCTGGCTATTTTGTGGCATGGCTTACAAAAGCTTTGTGGTTCGATGGTAGTGCCCTGGACTCATGTCTCATCCATAGCACAGGGTGGAGGAAAGCACACCTAACTGCTTTTCTGAACTCTGAGCAAACAGTTTGATGTGATCACTCTTAGTTACATTTACTATAAGACAATTAGAAAGGTTAATGCTCCCTACTTTGTCCCAAAGATATATCAATATGTCTCTGTGGCTCTTAGGATCTTTTGAAGAAAGCATTTCGTACTCAGTTACCATTAGTCATTATTACAGAAACTTAGGGGCTGAGAAGATCATTCCTAAGCCAGAGTTCCAGAGAGATGAAGTGACTTTGCTGAGGTCAAGTAGCTAGTTAGTACCAGAGCCAGAACGAGGACGCAGGTCTCCAGCATTCTGGTTAACGCTCTTTCCTCCACAGCACTATGACCCTATTTGTAGTCTTTGGTGCAGTCGTTTATAGGGAATCATAGACCTCATGGGTTCATCTTGTCAAGGGCCCCTTAGAGAACAGAAGACTGGTCTCTTAGAAGCCCAGAGACTATGTCTTACCCAGACTCACAGAGGCTGTAGGTCCCCGAACTGGGACTAGAAACCAGGTCCCCTGACTCCCAGCCCACTATTCTTTCAATCACAACACTCTGGTTCTTCAATGATGGCTGTGCCTTGGAGAGGATTTTAACGCACAACCTAAGGACTCCCATGAACCAGTCGAATAATCCTGTCTTCCTTGTGAGTTGAACTTTTGGTTTTTTTTCTAAGAGTTCTACTTTTTATTGAACATGTTACAAAAGAGATTTAGTCAAAAAGACCGAAGCCCATGTCATCATCAGACTCCTCAGATTCTTCTTTCTTTGCTTCCACTTTCTTTTCCTCAGCTGGGGCAGCGGCAGTGG